>JBBPUI010000498.1:0-20074 GCA_038094615.1 Heimioporus aff. retisporus
TGAACAGATCGGCAAGACCAGCATCTGAATGCGTGGCTGCTCGGAAGAGAAGCCAGCAGACGAAACACCAGCTTGCGTATGCGGTGAAGATTCGGTACAGAGGCACGTGGACGGGACGAGCGGGGAGGTGCCCATTGGATGAAGGGGACCGAGGAGGAAACTGGTTGATGCTAGCGTGAAACCCCAACGCGGCAGGTCCGTCGATACCGAGCAGCTTAAGACCGTGGAGATTCGTTGCCCATCCTAATATGCCCAAGCCTACGAGGAACACGACGCGGAATGGGAGAGGAAACGTCACTGCAAATGGAACTTCGTTGTTGGGGTCCATTATTTGCGAACTTCAGAACATACGGACGGAGGAGAATTTGGTGTGGAGAAGAGACCCGAAAATTCGAACCGACCGAGTAATACTGCGGTGGAGCTGGCCTGTACATACAACGCGTGGCTGTGCAGTTCCCAACCTTTTCGGTTCAAGTTGTCGCCTGTCAATGCTTAGATGCTTGCGACTCACGAGTTCTGCCTTGTTTGACAGTACATGCCTACGCGAACAAGCCATGTCGGAATGTTAACAATGGCCAAAATAAAATCACATTGTTTCAAGGAAACAGCACCGTTCTCAGGATACGTCACAATCATTAGCCTGAGAGAGTTAGATTATGGCAAAATTGGCAAAGGCAAATTGTTATCATATGTAACACCCGGTACAGTCCCATCCTAACCCTCGTACACGAAAACTCACACATGGGACCATGTCAGTGGTGAATCCGCACTTGATCAATAGTTCCGGGCTGCTGCCAAAGTCATGCTCATCCTGCAGTGAGAATGGTCTGAATGGACGTGAGTCTACTGCAAACTCTTCGGATTACTGGCTGTGTGAGACTCCAGGTCCTGCTCTCACGTTTCCCGTTCATTCGGGTAGATGTTCCACTACGCAAGGTACGCCAGAGGGTCACGTGCTTAATATTTGGGACATTCCGAGCTTCGAGTGAAAGCACGATAACATACGTCTGATAGAGCACCGAAGGGCGCTTCCGGACAGCCAACACAAGCAACAAAAGTGAACCAAAGAAGACGAAAAAAGAAAAGATGCCCCACTAAAAAAGGCCGTATCGGAACATCAACCCCAACTTCCTCTGCATCGAAATCCAACTCACCAGTTTGACCCAATTCCCACCCACCACAAAAGCCTTGAAAGGTCCTGATCGACGCGCGTATAATCAATAAGGAGATCGACATCTCATCCACTGTCCAAACGGCAGCGTAACCAACACTCGTTCGCCCCAACCTACCATCTACCCGTTAGTTGCTGTGCATCGATCACAAAAACATCGTGCCTTATTGCCTTGTTCCTTCCTATCCGGTACTGGATCAGCATTTGCCGAGTTTTTCGTAGTGTTCGCGAGTGCCATCCGTGTGAACCCGACGATCTGGTCACCGGAAGGACGAGGACGAAGTTCCGCAAGTGTGACAGGAGACCAACACCATTCTATAAAATTCCACTTATCGTCATCGACCACTTCGCTATCAGGTCGTGCAGGCTTCTCCCCCATCACGATGGCGCGAATGACCTGTCGATCGTAGGAATGATAGTGATAGGGTATATTTCCTGTCAAAATCTTTGCGTCTCAGTTAGTTCAAAAGTGATTGTATCAACAAAAACCGTGGCACTTACCTGCAGCATGATACACCCAAAAGAATACACATCGCTCTGTGTTGTCGGAATTATATTGTGATCCTCGTATAATTCGGGTGCGGCCCATCGCAAGGTGCCCCTTGCGTTGTGACTTGTGGCAAATGTTGATGCTCCCAATCGTGTCAACAGTGTAGATAAACCAAAGTCGGCAATACACGCCGTGCCTTCGCCATCTATGAGCACATTCGACTACTCGTTCTGGCATATGAGTGATCAATAGGAGAGCAGCAAGGAAACTTACACCGGACAGACCGCCATGAACTATTTGATGAGGATGAGAATGTACTACCAGACAATTTTCCACCTGTCATGCTATTATAATTAATGACAGGATGGAACAACTCACAATACTGTAAACCTTGAGCAACATTGTCAATCTGGCAAGTTACTTTTCAACTGACGCTTCCAAGAACGCTTAATCAAGACGTACCAGAAGTAATCTTTTTGCGAACGTTAAGTCACTGTTCTTGAGATATGCCGTCAATGGACCATTCTCGGCTAATGGGCACACTATGGCAGGTATGATGGGATTTGTACTGGGGTCCATGATGGTCCCGAGAAAGGGTAAAACATTTGGATGTTTCAGTCCCCACCAGACAGCTACTTCTCTGCGGAATCGCTAGGTACGTGGTAGAGATGGAGTTAAGTTACATTGGGCACACAAGCCACCAGAAGGAGGTACCTTCGTCGTGTCCTTGGGCACCTGTTGGTCGTGATGCAAATACAACCTTGTGGTCTTGATTGCAACCTATCACCTTTTCAGTTACTATCCGTAATATACAAGTGTATGCAGAGAACGTACATTGATCGGCCTTCTATCCGGGTGGTAAATTCCACTGTAAATGTCACCATATCCGCCTGATGCAAAGGGTCGATTACCCGATTTCGTAACCAGACCGGTAAGATCAATCCAGCCTTTATCCGTTTCCACATTATAATTCTCCACTATAGTGGCGACTTTCCTTGCAATCTCCTTGTCCACTCCGCAGCGCTGGGTTAATACCTTCATGATTTGATTTTTGTCCGGGGCCTTCTCCCTCGCGATGAAACCCTTCATCTTTCCCGCAAACCATGCGAACCAAGGATGCGTTCTCGGAAAAAAGGTGTCGTGTTTGCCAGTGCACTCCTTCAGCAGCTGGCGTATCCTCACTTGTGATGCCAAGAATTTGGGGTCGTCTTCGCTGTCTCGAAGCGTCGTGATGCAACCATGACTGTCGCCTTTGATACCATAGTACTCTATGTCTTCCTTGTTCTTCCTCCACCAGTCCTCCACTTGCACTAGCCCCTCGAGGCCGGTGAGTACGAGCGCCGTCGGCACCTCTCCGGGGCAGAGGCACTCGCGGAATAATCTGTAGTTGCTCTGCGTGATCGCCCTTATTCTGCCTGCAGGCAAGCAAAATAGCAAAAGGTGGATGCCGCCAGCAGCGTCGAGCTTGTCGATGAGCTCATAAACATGCGGAATGACCGTCAAGTAACCATCGGCGCTTATCTGGGGCTCCTCGAGGCCAAAGGTATCAAGTATGACGAAATTCATGTCATCAAAAGAGATGTTGTAGCGTTCATATTGCATCGTGCGACAGTTGGCATCCGATGGGACGGCCGCGATCTCGGGGCCAAGGGTATCAAATATGGCGAAATTCATATAATCGAAATAGATGTCATCGTCTTTGCATTGCATCAGGCAACCGTTGACATCCGATGAAACCCTTGCGATCTCCCTCTGGGCGATAAGGTTGATGACTGAGCCTCTCTCAATGTCTGTCTCGCCGAAAAGGACAGCATTGAAGGTACGTCGGGGGGACGAGGCGGAAGGCGGTGTGTTCTCTGGGTAGGGTGTGCATGAGTCCCACACGAAGAGATTAGCTTAGGCATTATCATTACCAGTAACATGTTCGCGTTTTGGCTCAGAACCTCCAAATACCCTTGATGAGGGGCGTGGAATAGTCCGAAGAGGATTGGCATAATATGCAGACTGCTGCGTATCCACAGTCGTGCTTTTCCCCTTGCGGGAGAACCACAGAAGTTTACGAAGAAGAAACACAGATTACGAACGTTAGCGGTGGCAACAATCGAGAAGATGGGACAAACCTTTGAGAACATGGTGCTCGAAATCCAAACCCCCCAGCCTGTGTGATGGGGGTTGAATACGAGAGTGAGGGTGTTGAGCTGCCTCATGGCCAACAAAGACAATGCGGCCTTTCCTTGATTCGCATAAGCCATCGCTCACATAATCAAGGGCACGTCCATTGAAGCCACTATCATGGCAGACAAATCATGAGCCTGCGACACCAAGGCAAGCGACACAGACTCTCGCAAGAAATGGGACAAGGAAGAATATGTACGCAGAACGCGCCAGAGAAAAGGGCGAGGAAGAGCGGGAACGCATGCAGGAAAACGAACAACGCATTAAGCAGGGTGCGTACCCAATTCAATCCAAATCTATATGTTCATCTCCCCGCTCACCGCGCAACTTGGACAGGCAAAGCACCCAGAAAGGGCCGCAAGGAGGACCTTTCTGAAACCGACCGAGCTCATGAAGTGTCGCGAATAGTTACTCGAGCTCGACAAGAGCTTCGGGAAGGCGATGGTCGTCTAGAATCCGGGTGGACGGGGGCCGGGGCGGCCGGGGTTTTATTGCGAGACGTGTAATCGGAGGTACAAGGACTCGGACAACCACCGGGTATTTGGACCACAGGTCAACGGCAGATCCCGTGCGTGCATTTCGCATGTCAGGCATACCCTATACTCAATATTCGTGTATGCATCGCAGACCTTCGGAAGCTGGGACAGATAACCCGGATAGAACGTTCAACGATCGAGGTTTGCGCGCGGGTAGCATACTTGCGGGAAAGAACAAGGTAGCGTCGGCCACAAAATCGTTCAACTTTGACAAACGGCTCGCAGGGATTGAGACCCAAAAGGTTGCCCGGCTTAAAGAGAAACAGCACAAGTGCAGAAGGAACAAGCACGAATATTGTTAGCACAAGCTCAAGCATCGTCCGTGGGCGTCAACACTGAAATGGCGGCGGTCATGGGCTGCAATGGAGGATTCGGTTCGGCGAAAATGTAACCACGCCAGAGGCGTTTGGACTCTATACTAACGCCTACATTCCTATAGCGCCAGCAATCCACGGACATTCTATTGGATACACTTCGTCTGTCCGGTTCACCAAGTTATAGTACAGCTTACGCTCCACGCTAGCATCGGCCTTTTCAAGCCCTGACCCAAAGAAAACTTGACATTCGCAGCCTCCTACTCCTCTACGATCACCCCCACCCCTACCCTCCCACACATCTATCGGTACGCTCCTCACCGCCCTCTCGATATGCTCCGCATGCTCCCGAATCGCATCCAAAATCTCCATGCCCTCCCGAACCAGTATAGCACCGCCACCTCGTCGGCCGCCTGCAGCTCCATCTTTTTCCGCAACCCTTGCACTCGATTAACCACCTCCCGCGCGTGCCACTCGCCCATCAGCTCGGGGTGCACCTGGACGCCCAGCCGGACGACCACGTCGTTGTCTGTCTACCTCGGGTACTGGCCCTCGGAAGTGAGCGACGACGCGAGGCAGCGCTGTACCGCCGGGTCGCCCGCGATGAGCACGACCCCCGTTGACGGTGAGCTTTCCGCTGTTGAGGTATGTCTTGACGGTGTCGCTCGGAACATTTGGAGCGCATTCTTTACAGACCCGAGGGCTTTGCGAAGTTTGTAGCCGAGGATGAATCAATTGATGATGCTGGATGGTTGAATGTGGGGTCGTCCGAGGTGAAGACAACGTCACGGACATCAGGATGTACTGTCGGAGAGGTCACGTTGGCAATGTATTGTGTTGCATGGGAGAGTTCATTGAACAACGTCCGTATGAGGACGTCAGAGATGGACATGAGGGACAGGCATTGAATCCAATATGGCAGGAGTGGCATACTTACCTGCGACGGGGGTGCACAGTACGAGGCTCAAGATCATTGATGTGCATATCATTATCTACTCTGGCTGTGCTCTAGGGTCGGTAACCGATAGACAGTGGGTTGTAATCAAGACGATAAGAATATACTTGCAACGTTCACTGGGGTTGTCCACAGGAAAAACAGGGCGGCCGAATGAAGCGGGGGGCATGCCAGATCGTTCGTCGCTCTAGCCGGAGCGCCGGTAAGGCCAGAGTGTTTAGCGCCGGTCGCTTGGAGGGTACATATCTGTGAACGTGTGAAGGTGCCCGCCATCGCCCGGAGAATTGGATACCCAGTAAATTTGCAACCTGGGTCGACCAGTGTTCTGCCGGTCGGTGAACGAGAAAGTTGCTAACGTCATTTCACCTGAACGTGACTTCCAACGGTCTATCTATTGAGCCAATCAAACCTGATTATATAATTTTTTCGAAAGTACAGCTGAAGTTCAGTTCATCTGCATTCACGGGAAAGTTCACCGGTGCTAACAGCGCGCGCACGGGAGAATTTTCGTGAGACGCCTCTGTGACATGTGATGAGCATGTCTGGAAAACTAATTTGACGTCAGGCTTTGTGACGCCAAAAAGTCGCTGAACTGACTTATCCAAACCATCCCATTCCCACCTCTGTGACGCATGACAGACGAGTCAATCGAAATGGTACAGAACTTTTTGCTTATAAGCAGGCGACTCACCAGCTCCGCTTAAGTATATGACCGAATCATATCAGAATGTTGATAATGGACACCATGAAAATCACGTCGTTTCGAGGAAATAGCCCCATTCTCAGAATACGTCATGATCATCGGTTCATCATTCATGAACCTGAGAACGTTAGCTGACTATGTACGACAACATTGGCAAGAGCAGTAGTACCCAGCACGGTCCCATCCTGATCCTTAGTACGCAAGTCCAGACTCACATGGACCATGTTGGTGGGAAAGCACTTGGTCAATAGTCTCGGATCGCTGCTAGACCCTCACTCTTCCCGCAGTGAATTAACGGTCTGAATGGATATGCAAATTCTTTGAATTACCGGCTGTGCCAGGCACCAGGTCTTACACTCGAGTTTCCCGCTCGCTCGAGTATTTGTTCCACTGGCAAGCTACGTCACAGTGAAGGTCGCTTGTTTAATGAGACGTTCCAAGTTTCGAGTGACACGGTAATATACGTTAGATGGAGCACCAAAACGCGCATCTGGACAGCCGACACGAGCGACAAAAGTGAACCAAATGAGACGAAAAAAAAAAGACTCCACCGAGAAAAGTCATACTGGAACATCAATCTCAGCTTCCTCGGCACATAAATCCAGCTCAGTGGTTGGGTTCGGTACCCACCCACCACAAAACCTTTGAAAGATCCTGATCGACGCACGTATAATCGAAAAGGACATCATCTGGGACAGGCATCTACTGTCCAAACGGCAATATAATCGACGCTTGTTCGCCCTAACCTACCATCTATCCGTCAGTCACCGCGTATCGATCACAAAATGCATGCCTTATTACACTGCCCGTTCCCATTCAGTACAAAATCAGCTTCTTCTGGGCACTCCGAGTGCCATCTCCGTGAATGCGACAATCTGATCACCAGAGGGACGAGGACAAGGTTCCGCAGCTGTGACAGGAGACCAACACCACTCTATAAATTTCCACGTGTTGTCGTCGATCACTTCGCCATCAGGCCGCGTAGGCTTCATCCCTGTCACGATGGCGCAGATGACCTGTGGATCGTTGCGAAGATAGTGATAGGGTATATTGCCTGTCAAAATCTTTGCATCACAGTTAGCTCAAAGGTGACCATATCAACAAAGACCGCATCATATACCTGCAGCACGATACATCCAAAAGAATACACATCGCTCTGTGTTGTCGGAATTATGTCGTGATCACTAATGTCGAATAATTCAGGTGCGGTCCATCGCAAGATGCTCTTTGCATGATGATTCGTGGGAAACGTTGATCCTCCTAAGCGTGTCAACAGTGTAGATAATCCAAAGTCGGCAATACATGCCGTGCCTTCACCACCTATGAGAACATTCGACTCCCCATCCCGGCGTAAGAGTAATCAATAGGAGAGCAGAAAAGAGACTTACACCGGACAGATTGCCGTGGACTATTTGCTGAGAATGTACTGCCAAACAAATTTCCACCTATCATGCTGAAATTATTGATGATAGAATGGAATAACTCACTATACTGTAGACCGTGAGCAACATCGTCGATCTGGCAAGTTACTTTTCAACAAACGCTTCCAAGAACGCTAACCAGGACATACCAGGAGCAATCTTTTTGCCGACGCTAAGTCTTTCTTCCCAGCAAGGTATACCGTCAGTGGACCACTCTCAGCAAATGGGCACACCATAGCAGGTATGTCGGGGTTTGTACTGGGGTCCATAATGATCCCAAGAAAGGGTAAGACATTTGGATGTTTCAGTCCCCACCAGACAGCTACTTCTCTGCGGAATAGCTATATGTCGTAGAGATGGTGTTCAGCTACACTGGGTACACAAGCCACTACGAGGAGATACCTTCATGTTCGCAGACAGCTGTGCGTTGTGATGCAAGTACATCCTGGTTGTCCTAATTGCAACCTAATCCTTTTTTCAGCCGCTATACATAGTATACAAGTGTACACAGAGAACGTACATCGATCGGCTTTTCATCCGAGTGGTAAATTCCTCTATAAATGTCGCCATAGCCACCTGATGCGAAAGGGTGGCGACTTGACTTCGTAACCCGGCCAGTAAGATCAATAGAAGGTGACTTGTTCCGAACTCGGTTGGTTAAGGCATCGTTCCTCACCGGCGCCCCCGATCTTTGCCACTTCCACAACAGTCGGTCTTCTTCTGTGCTATACTCGTCGAGTAGAGAGTCGCCATTCGTCGAGATTTCCCCAGTTTCCGTTTGCCCCCCTCCATCGATACTTGCTTGTTGGCCCTCCTGGTGACAGCCGTTCAACATGAGCTCGTCGGTCGCAAGCGCGAATTGCCAGTCGCTCACCCCACCACTAAGCAGATCTTTCTGGGTCTGCAGGGGGCCATCATCCATCAGGATACCTTCGGATGTCCCCTTCTCTCCGCTTTGGACTTTCGTCGCCGGTGGTTTCTCATCCTCGTCCGATGAAGATCCGTCCACCGTCGAGTCCATCGCAACCCTTGTCTCCTGTCTATCGCGACTACTGCTCTCATCTTTTCTGACCGGTGGGTGTGGAAACGGGAGCGAAACCAGTGCAGCTTCTGCTTTCAGCCTACCATGTCCTTGCCTGGGCTCAGTCTGTTGAACTTCTCTCTTCTCATGCTCGCGGGATAGAGGGTCATCTTTTGTCGATTGTGTCGCAGCCTCTGTCGTCATCCCCCCTGACCCTTCCTGCTTCCACGACAGCCAGTCTTCCTCCGTGCTGTACCCGTCGAGTAGAGAGTCACTATTTGTCAAGATTTTCCCAGTTTCTGCGCGCGTTTCTCCTTTGATCCCTGCTTGTTGGCCCTTCTGGTCGTGCCCGTTCAATATGGACTCGTCAATCGATTTTTTTGCGGGGTCTTCCTCATCGTGCGCCTGCAGGTCCTCATGCTCCTTCGGAGGTGAATTATCTTCTGCCGGGGGCTCTCCAGGTACTGCTTCTCTCCCGTCCTCAGGCTCATCACCTCCATTCCTACCTCGCGAATCCTCGTCGCACTCGTTTGGTACGGGCTTGTTGTTGAGTATACCCGCCGGCGGATCCGCACGCTCGCTCGGCAACGAACGGAAGGTTGCTGGGTTCTTTTCGAGTCCTACTTCCTTCCTGGGTTCATCATCCCCACTTCTCTCCTGGGGGTCGTCACCTTTGTTCGTCTCCACATCGCCATTCTCCATTATAGCGACGACTTTCCTCGCAGTCTCCCTGTCCACTTTACAACGCTGCATTAATACCTTCATAATTTGTTTTTTTGTCGGGAGCTTCTTCCCCTTGATAAAACTCTTCATCCCCCTCGTGAACCTTGCAAACCAGGTATGCGTTTTCAGAGAAAATGGATCATGTTTGATAGCGCACTCCTCGAGCAATTGGCGCACCCTCGCTTGCGATGCCAAAAACTTTTGGTCGTCTTCGTCGTCCCGAACCGCCGTAATGCAGGCATGACCGTCACTCTTGAGACCATAGTACTCTATATCTTTCTTGTTCCTCCTCCACCAGTCCTCCATTTCCACTTCCATCTCGAGACCGGTGAATACGAGCGCTGTCGGCACCTCTCCGTGGCAGAGGCATTCACGGAACAATAGATAGTTGCTCTGCGTCGTTGCCGTTATTCTGCCTCCGCGCATGCAAAACAGCAAAAGGTGGATACCGCCAGCAGCGTCAAGCTTGTCGATAAGCCCATAAACATGCTGAATAGTCTTCAGGTAGCCGTCGACGCTTATCTGGGGCTCCTCGAGGCCGAAGGTATCATATATGGCGAAATCCATGTCATCAAAAGGGATGCGGTAGCATTCATATTGCATCGTGCAACGGCTGACGTCCGATGAGACCACTGCGATCTCCTTCCGGGCGATAAGGTTGATGACTGAGCTTCTCCCAATGCCTGTCTCACCGCAAAGGACGACGTTGAAGGTGCGTCGGGGAGACGAGGTGGAAGACAATGTGTGCTCTGGGTAAACTATGTGTGAGTCCTGCACGAAGGGATTGGTTTGAGCGTCATCATTACCAGCAATATGTTCGCTTTTTGGCACAGAACCCCCAAACACCCTTGAGGAGCGTGAAATAGTCTGAGGAGAGTTGGCATATTTCGCAGGCTGCTGTATATCCACAGTCGTGTTTGTCGCCTTGCGGGAGAACCATAGCTTTATGAAGAAGAAATACAGATTACGAGCGTTGGCGATGGCAGCAATTGGGAAGATGGAACGTACCTTTGAGAGCATGGTAAGTGACGCGCTTGAAATCCGAGCCCCCTAGCTTGTATGGTGGGGGTTGAATGCGAGAGAGTGAGGGCGTTGAGCTGCCTCATGGCCAGCAATGCGGCTTTCGCGATTCTACATCTAGGGCCCCTACTTCATGGTAGTGACGGCATCCTAAGCCATCACTCACATAATCAAAGGAACAATCCTCGGAGCCACTATCATGGCAGACAAACCCGGGGCCTACAGCACCAAGGCAAGTGACACAGACTTTCGAAAGAAATGGGAAAATTTAAGAATACGCAGAACGCGCGCAGGAAAGCGAACAACGCATGAAGCAGGGTGCGTACTCCCGATCCAAATCTATGCGTACATCTCCTCGCTCATCGCGCGACTCGGACAGGCAAAGCACCCAGAAGGGGCCGCAAGGAGGACATCCAGAAAACGACCGAGCTCACGAAGCGTCGCAAACAGTCGCCCGAGCTCGACAAGAACCTCGGGAAGACGATGGTCGTCTAGAACCCGGGCGGACAGGGGCCGGCCGGCCAGCCTCAATTTTATTGCGAGACATGTAATCGGACGCACAGGGACGCCGGGTATTTGGACTACATCAACGGCACATCTCGTGCGTACATTTCGCGTTTCAGGTATGTTCTATGGCCGATGCTCGTGTGCGTATCGCAGGCCTTCGGGGGCTGGGGCAGATGACCCGGATAGAACGCTCAACGATCGAGCAAGTTCGCGCGCGGATGGCGTACTTGCGGGAAACGACTAAGGGACAGACGGCCCGCCGAGGTGAAGGCCCAGGAGGCTGCCCGGCGCGGAGAGAAAGAGGTTGCCGGGCAGGCGCAGAAGGAACAAGTACGAATATTGCTTGCACAAGAGTCGTCCGTGGGCGTCGACACTGAAATGGCGGCGGTCATGGGCTCTGGAGGATCCGGTTCGACGAAGAAGTAACCACACCGAAGATGTTTGGACTCTATGCTGACGCTCTGTATTTCTACGGCACTAACAGTCTTGGACGTTCTATTGGGTACGCTCTGTCCGTCTGGTTCAGCAAGCTATAGTACTGCTTGCGCCCCACGTTAGCAATGATCCTTTCAAGCCCTGACCAACGTCAAAGAAAACTTGATGTCCTCAACCTCCTGCTCTTCCACGATCACCTCCCCACCCTTGCACCCTCGCACGTCCACTGACACGCTCCTCACCGTCCTCTTAATACATCCTGCATGCACTCGAATCAGTCCCGTCCCCTCCCCGAACCAGTATTGCACCGCTACACCCTCGGTCGCCTGCAACCCGGCCTTTTTCCGCAACTTTTGCGCCCGATTGACGACCTCCCGCGCGAGCCACCTGCCCATCAGCGCCGGATGCACCTGCACGTTCAGCACAACCATGTCGTTGTCTGTGCGTGGCGTACTAGCCCTCGGACACGGGCGGCAACTCGAGGTAGCGCTATACTGGTCGCCCGCGACGAGCGCGATCCCGTCGACGGTGCGCTTTCCACTGTCGAGGCATGCCTTGATAGCGTCGCTCGGGACGTTTGGGAGCGCGTTCTTGACATGCCCGAGGTCTTTACGGAGTTTACAGCCGAGGACGGACTGGTCGGCCACGGCGCGGTAGCGCACCCCGGATGCGGACTCATCCGAGGTGAAGACGACCTCGCGGACGTCGAATTCGGAGAGAATGTATCGCTAGGGAGAAGTCGCGTCGGCGATGTACTGTGCCTCAGGGTGGAACACCAAGAGTTCTGTGGAATCTGCGTGGAAGCGCGTCATTGGTCATGTCTATAACGAAAAAAAAAGGAAGTACAAACCTCGAGGGAGAGATTATGCCTCTCGCGAATATTTCGAGTCAAGTCGATGACGGCCTTCACCTCTTGTACCTGTCGCTCGATCTTGGCGTCAAAGTATTCTTCCTTGACCCCCAGGAAACTCAAAAAGTGGACAGAGCATGTGTCTGGGACCGATGGGTCCTCCGGTATGTACTCGCGCAGGGTCTGATACAAGTTCTCCATCAAAGATGACGTGTACGAGGACTGTCGAGTTGTATTCGTAAGCACCAAACGAGGAGGGTCCACCGGCAGTACTTACCATCGTCCAACATAGTGTGAACAAGGCCTCAAACAAGGTATTCGACGCAGTCACTATATCCTCCGTCCCGTCCGCACCCTTCAACCGTCGTCTGTTGAATCGAATGTACCAGTTTATCAACTTATCGACGAGATCCAACAGGCGCGGGGGATACTGTGAAGCCTATATGCGGCCGTCTCCTCGCGGAAGAGTAAGATGAGAGATTGACAGCGCGAGGACCCACCGATCCATGAGGTCGTTCGAGAGCGGTGCGTATGGATTGTATTTGAAGGCAATATCAGACGCTTTTTTTCCAAGAGACTCGCTTGACCAAGGAAGAACCGGAAGGCGTTCACCCAGGGGAGCACAATGCGCGAGACGACGTCATGTACACCCTCTTCGTGGAATCGAAGGATCTCGCCACGGACGATGGGAAAAACATCCTGGGCGAGCATCAGTGTACTGATTAGACGAACATGAGAACACGAACCTGGCCGCATCTGCGCCATACTTTCAAACATCCAGTTCGGATCTGGATAGTTACACAGACTCTTGCTCGTCTACTTGCCGTCGGCAGCAAGGACAAGACCATGGACAGTTAAGTTCTTCCACAGCACCTTGCCGAACAGATGGCTTGACAGCACAAGCAAGGTGTAGAACCATCCGCGTGTCTAATCCACCCCTTCACAGACGAAATCACCAGGGAAGGTTTGTTCGAAGAATTCCCTGTTCTCGAATAGATAGTGGACTTGGGCATATGGTATGCTGTCGGGGTCGCGAATTGAGTCAGCTGGATGACAACCAGATAGCAGGCACGCCTACCTGCCCGACTCAAACCAACAGTCAAAGACTTCCTCTACTCCCCTCAAGACACAATTTCCTCCTTGCGAGGGTGTGGTCAAAACGCTCCAATTCCTCGATGAAACCAACGGCGACGATCTGAAGACCTTTGAGTTTTTCGATAATCACAACAATTATGGAGTATACCTCCCCGTAGCCCTCGCTCGCCCAGAGTGGTAGTGGCGTACCCCAGTAACGATCCCTCGAAATATTCTAGTCACGTGCATTGGCAAGCCAGTTGCCGAAGCGGTTGTCGCCGATTGAGGAACCCCGGAACGTTAGTTGGAAAGGACTATCCGGAGAACCATCCCAGAGTCTTACCCCAGTGATGCCTTGTTCGCAACAAGCTGATCTTTGATGTGCTCCACTCTTATAAACCAGGGGGATATCGGATAAATGAGGGGCGTGCTTGACCTATAAATACCTTCGATCAAATCACGACGGATCAATCCGTGAAA
Organism: Heimioporus aff. retisporus; assembly: GCA_038094615.1. Lineage (NCBI taxonomy): Eukaryota > Fungi > Basidiomycota > Agaricomycetes > Boletales > Boletaceae > Heimioporus > Heimioporus aff. retisporus. The sequence goes on from JBBPUI010000498.1 coordinate 13,876, forward strand.
TGGACACACCTCCAGCAAAATGGGTAAGAGTGGTTGATGGTCGGTTGGACAACGAGACGACCGTTGGCTTTCAAGTGCTTCACAATTTCTTTTGTCTGCCGCCTACAGGAGATTCACGTCAGTGGAAGGAGAAACATGTTGATCCTGTGCGAACTGGTCTTGAGATATATGCCCTCATAATTCGTGACAGGTTTGACAAATTTACCCACATCATCCAGAGAACAGGATGGCATTCATTTGCTGTCGCGATGCCATGCTCCCTCGCAACGCGGTAATCGTCCTCACTAAAGGCAGGTGCTTGTTGGACGATCCCCGTACCATCTTGGTCGGTAACGTATGTGTCAGTGACGACTAAGAACGCCCGGCCATTGAACCGGAGGTGCATGTCAGGTCCATGGCGCGCTAATCAACCCGTCTTTTTCACGTGTTCGGTAAAATAGTCAGACAGCGGCACGTATCGCCGTTCCTTGAGCCCTGCGCCCTTGTGCGTCACTACCTCTTTAAACTCGGCTTTCTTGGGGTCCCTGTACAGCGTCTCGAGCAAGTTTTCAAGAAGACATAGTTGCTCCCCTTTCTTCGTTATAAATTTTGATGTCGTAAACTTGGGGTGAACGCACAACGCCAGATTGAGCGGCAGCACCCACGACGTGTGGGATCATCCACGAGCTAAAGCCCAATGGTTACCAGGTCGCTGGCGTCCCGGTAATCCAACCCCGCCTCGAAATCGGACAGCGGGATTGTACACTCGGCCAAGTACAGCATCACCTGGATACCACAATAGACCATGCCCTTTGGCCACAGCGATTCTTTGCGCAGAAAGAAGGAATGATTGGAAATGACGATGCGTATTTGCTCACGTTGCACGGTAGACGTCAGCTCGAGTTCATCGAAGAAACGTACTCGATAGGACATCGACGACAGCGAATGAGGCAAACTACGATAGGTCAGCGGGAGGTAGGGAACTACTAAAATGGCATCTCACCTCATTAGGCTAGGTAGTGTCCATCCATACCAACCGTCTTGCAACGGGAGTAGCACGCACAGCAACAACCATAAGTCGCCGAGAACTTTGGCAAACGACGTTAAAATGCCGGCAAATACGACATCCGAGAAATATACTGAAGCGTTAGATGTAGGAGAGAGACAGTGCAGAGCAGTACTGGAGGATAGCATGGCATTGGAAATAAGCATCGAAATAGAGTAAATCCACGAACGCGAAGAATAGGTCGCGCTCACGCCTGTAAAGGACATCAAACGGGCACACGAGTATTGCCACCACAGAATGCATGCAAAGAGCGGGGATACATCTGAACAAATCAGCAAAACCAGCATTTGAATGCGTAGCTGCTCGGGCAGACAAAACACCAGCCTACGTATGCGGTGAATATTCGGTAGAGGCGCGTGGACGGGACGAGCGGGGAGGTGCCCATTGGATGAAGGAACCGAGGAGAGAATTGGTTGGTGCTAGCGTGAAACCCCAACGCGGCAGGTCTGTCGATACCGAGCAGCTTCAGGCCGTGGAGATCCGTTGCCCATCCTAATATGCCCCAGCCGATGAGGAACACGACGCGGAATGGGAGAGGAAATGCCACCGCAAATGAAACATCGTTGTTGGAGTCCATTATTCGCGAACTTCAGAACATACGGACAGAGAAGAGACCCGAAAATTTCGAACCGACCAAATAATACCGCGGTGGAGCTTCCGACCAGTACATACAACGCGTGGCTGTGCGGTTTGCTAACCTTTTCGGTTCAAGTAACGTCAGGGAAAGTGCAGAGTGATGGTAAACTCCTTCTAAGGTATCTATTTTATATAATTTGTGCAATACGTTACAATGCTCTTGTAAGGGTAGGTCTGGTGGGCAACTTGTATCGTGCCAACATGCCAATGCGCCAGGGGCGTCTTTCTTCCCTATTTATGCCAGCTTTGTCAACCCAATGAACATCACCAACACACTCTCGGCCTGTAAGCAATTGTAAGGCTACATTCGTTGGACCAGATATATATATAGTGAATATAGTGGGCAATATATGTCATTCTAGAATTCATTATGCTGTATGATAGCTCTTGCTCAGTATTCCTGTATAGCATGATATTACCAACTAACACGAGATATAGACTCATTGCATGAGAGAATGTATTTGACGAATGTGGTTGATATACTTCAATGTGATGCCAAACTCCCTTCACTCACACGGGTAGCAATCCTACACACAAATATCACTATGGTAGAGTATGCACTTGTGATTAAGGATGGGTTTCAAAATCAGGTAGTACAATCTCGAGACCAAAGTCTATTCACATGCATGGTTAGCAGTGCTCTCCACAAATGCCATCATGATAGAGCGCACCCTTCCAAGCCAGAATAGGGCTTGCCGTCAGGTTCTATGCTGCTTAATGGCCCTTGCTCAGTATTCTCGTATAACATTGCATTTCCAACTCATGCGAGATATGGACTTGTTGCATGAGAGAATGTATTCGACGGATGTAATTGATACGCTTCGATATAACACCAAACACCCTTCGCCTGCAGGAATAACAATCCTGCCCACGAATACTATTATAACAGAGCATGTACCTGTATTTAAGGATTGATTTCATAATCGGATTGTACAATCCTGAGACCAAAGCCTATTCACCTGCACAGTGAGCGGTGCCACCAATACACACGATCATGACATAGCACACGCTTGTAAGCCAAGATGGGGTTTGCTGACGGGTTGTACAATCATCCAGGAGTGGTAGACCAGTTCCTGGTGCAAACCCTTCAGTCATTTTACCCATTCATGCCCGCTCGCTCAATCCCAGATAACAAACAGGAAAAATTATCAATTAGTTTATCTATGTAGGTTGTGTATTACTTGGGCCCTCCGTACGGCGCCTTTTAAAGGAGGCTGCCACTGACATGCTGTCGACGACCTGGGGGGCATAGGTCATGACCGCCTCCCGCCCGAAAATTTTTCTGTCCCCAATATTATAGTGAGGTCATCAGCAGGTATCAGCTAGACAGAAATTGGCTTACCGGTTCCACCATAGAAGGAGCTCGTCTATAAATGCTTTCTCCTCAGCGTCTTTGGTGTCTTCAAACCATTTCACGATTGAGTCGTAGAATTGGCTATGATTGAAAATTCCATCCATGATCCTCCAAGTCCCACAGCTAGAAAGTGCAAATCGAACCTAATATCTCCATTGAGATATATACTGCCTAGCGGTAGTCGAGCACTCACCTGCACTGCAGTGTATGCAATGGCTCTCGGCTCCACCGTCTTCATTCTGATCAAGCTAGCCACATGCTTGCGAGTGCATCTTTCCCCATGGTGACACTTACGGGTGAGCACTGGATCGCCACTGGAGTTTTCTTCTTCATTGGCCGAGCTGGGCGATGTAAAGATTAATTTGAAGGCCTATGGAGTGCCAAGTGAATCGCACACGTCTTAGTATGCGAAAGAAAATCAGCTCACACGAAGTAGAAGAGATCCTTTGAATAGTCCTATGGCAGGATTATTTGGGTCATATCTTCCTTCATAGAAAAAGCGTGGCCAGGAGTTGGCCGTGACGAGGAAATCCGGATGCCAATCACGAATTTTGTCTCGATGTCTGTTGAAGAGTAGTTAAAGAATCAAGTGGTCATTTGAATACACATACTCCGGATTATCCCAATCATATTCTACGGGACAGAGGTGTCTCCCTGTGCTATCATTATGGAAGCCACGGCTTGATTTGTCGTAAGGGGACAGATGTTACGCTTGGTCCGGGTAGGAACGAGCGTAGGCTCAAAGAACTAGAACGTAGGGTCAAGGGTTCGAGGTGACAATGGAGTACTTGCCCTACAGGGTCAAGGGTTCTGCCTACTAGGATGTATAGCAGGTGGTTCAAGTGTAAGTCTGCCTACCGACGAGGTAGCAGCGAGTTACGATGAGGGGAGCGAAGGGGAACGAGGTAAGATTGAGCAGAACTAAGCTGAGGTACAAGTGACGAAGTACCTAGGTTTATATACTGCGCAATGGAAAGTCATAGAAGGTTGTGGAACAACTATGACTAAGCGAAGAAAGTTCGAAAAGAACAAAGAGGTAGAGATAGCAAGATAAGGGTGTGCGACAAACACGTTGCATGTTCTAGAGCACTTTATCGAAGTGAAGACATCGGGTAAGGCCGATGATGATAAGCAACAATGAGTAAGAAAAAGAATAGGGGCGAATCGTAACAACAGACAGGGGTTTGGGGCCTGGGCTTCAGTTAACCAATTTACTATTGTAGTCTTGAGGAGTGAGGCATCATCTGCTCGAGCAGAGTCTGCACCATCCATGAGCTTTGAAATCGTGATTAGCTGTTTGATGGTCACTCGAAAAAAAAGTTACCTGCTTAACGACGTTGTCAAGCATACCGGCATTGCCTGGATCAGTAAGCCATTCCCCAAATGCGGGCAGAGCAACAATCAAGTGCTCGTAGCACTTGAAGGTTTTGTTTTCCCTAGGCATAATATATGAGTTTAAATTTTGGATAACTCTAGGTGACTTACTTGGCTGAATGGCTGTGCACCACCCCCTCCATTGCACCTCGGCGGTCTGCCTCGTCGATCAGATCCTGGATGCTGTTGGTGAGGGTCACGAGTCTCCTGATAGCTCTACCGCGTTGACGCCAGGTACTGGAGGACAAGTACTACTATGAACTTCATACCCAAGTCTGATCGGGGGGTGCTCTCACCGGGCAACCGAATGACTTGTCGCATTCTGTGATGCGTGGAGCAAGCGAACTTGTTGATCCAATGGTGTTTGAGACTGTGAGGACATGGTGAAAAGGATAGGAAAAACAGTACTTACTGCCTTAATAAATGTGGACTCTGGGACCACGTAGGAGACCCTGTCCTGTTACCCATTAAGGGCTCTTCTCTTGGTCCATCCTCCAATACCAAAGAAGGAAGGATTTCCATGTGGGGTAAACATTCACTTGTCAAAATTCTGTAGCCCATTCTGATCAGTAAGGTTGCTGCGCTTAATGGCTACGTGGCAACACCTACGATACTGTCGGGGCCAAAAAAATTAAATTTGAGATGGGCTGCGCCCACTCACGTTCAGCAGGACCCTTGAAGGACCCTTTTTCTACCCTTTCCCTTGGGGTTCGGGACCGCAGGTACCCTTACAGATTAGTATTATGGACCAACGCTACGAAGGTCGAACCTAGTTGGCAACAGGTATTCAAAAAAGGTAAAATGAGGGCATGAATGTCATACCTGCTCAGCCCGGTAGATAGAAACATGTCCGATAAGTACACTTTAGAAATGATGACATTTAACAAACTCGCATCAATTTTATGATACACCTTGTCCATATTTTTCGCAATGTATCTTCCTCGCTTCCCGCCCGAGCTCCAATGGGAGATTGTTCTCTGGCTCAAGGACGAGCCTGATGCTCATTGCTACGCCCTTGTAGCAAAACGTTTCTATACATGGTCAGTCATGTTCCCGACGTACCACACTTACTTCATCCCCCTCTCCAGGCTACAGCCTGTTTTACATTGCAGAGTGCGACTCTGAGATGACCGCGTAGCGAAGGCTTTTGTTGACTACCAGCGTATGAAGTTGCCACCTGCCAATGTGGAAGAGCTGTACTTAGGGCCATCCGTCAACATCTTCACAGCCACAGATACCCTCGGACTTTGTCCGAAGGTCAGGTCACTCACCATCCGATTCATGTACCGACATGTTGAAGATCATGAAGTCAACCCCCTGCTGAAGCCACTTGAGGCCCTGGGGCACTTGAGATCGCTGTATATTGGGTTAGTCACTGTGGGGGACCCAAGCATCTGTTACCTACCAGATTATTCTGTGTTCCATCGACTCACCCATCTTCATCTTGCGGCAACAAATACCACCTTATCAATCATTCCATTAGGCCTCTCCAGACTCAGCAACCTGACTCACGTTTCACTCTGCTGGCGCATTTCTCGTTCCTGTACTTCGAGCCTGCAAGGTTTTTTGGCGCGGGGTTCGAGTCGGGCACTTGTGCTGTGGTATTTGAGTTCTCCGGTATGTAGTAGTTTCAAGGACGAGCTGGGAAGGCAGGGCTTGGAAGATCAACAAGTGGTTCTGCTCCCGCATTCTCTGCACGCCGAGTACATGGCGAATGGAGAATTTTGGTCCCATGCGGAGCAGCTTATCGCCTGGAGAATTAGAACAAATGGTAAGACTCTTTAATTGAT
>JBBPUI010000499.1:0-20072 GCA_038094615.1 Heimioporus aff. retisporus
AGAGTTGATCAGATATGTCAAGGGTCTTCTAGGTTGAGCCCCTGCTACGATACTGACACCTGTAAAGCCTCAAGCGAGGTGCTTGCTGTTATCTATCACTTTGTTGTTTTTCTTTGTTGCCTCCCATCATACTCCAACCGTTGTAACCATATTCTCGACCAACAGGATTGTGAGTCCTGCACGGCCGGACCGGTGATTGATTGATACTGATTAGGCTTGCGCCTATCAGCACGTTGATTTTGACCTTTCGAGCAGATGTCGATGTGGGCCGATTCGGATTTTCCCCAGTAAGTAGTCGATCTCAGCGCCTCAATATAAGCCGAATACACGCGGCGGGTAGGGTCTGTCACGCGTCTACTCTCCTGGTACCGTAATGTGACCGCTGAAGTTGCCCAGATTTTTAGTGTACCAGATATAGATTCCCGCGTCTTATAACGCACCCCCTGCTTGTGATAAGCATTCTTCGAAGCATGGATGATGGGGTGAACCTACATTCTGGCAGATGGTGCTTGCCCTCCGTAAGTCAGCGGAATCTTACTCTCGGTGCCACCTAAATAGATGACGATCATACTTTCGTCGAGGGTAGGCGAAGACAATGTGGCCACGTGATCTGTCGGTCGGATGGTCATGTAAAGCTTCGATGATTGTATTGTCAAGCCCAAATGACCACGAAAAAATACGATGGGTATATAAACACTGACTGCATTAACGACCCCTAGTCCCGCCTCTCCTCTGCCGAGAGTGATCTCTGCCATTCGACAGGGATTCCGTACCCAGATTCAGCTCCATGTCCAACCTTCTGGCCAATTCTCGATCGGCCTCCTCCATTCTTTTCCGTCTTTCTTCTTGCCTCCTCTTCTCTAGCTCCTCTTCGTGAGCTTGTTCACGTCTTGCGACCTCCATATCTGCCTCTTCTTGTCGTCTCCTTTCTCGCGCAAGTTGTTCCGACTCCTCTTGTGCTCGTTGCAACATTGCGAGTTCTGCCTCTTCTTCCCTTTGTCGCTCTGCCTCCTCCGCCTCCATTTGAGCACGCGCGAAGGCTGCATCGGCAGCTTCTTGTTCAGCTCGTGCTCTAATACGAACCAATTCTTCTTGCCATCTCCTTTCCGCCTCCGCTTCCTCTCTGCGACGACGCTCTACTTCCTCACGTTCACGCTGCTCCTGTCTCTTGCGTTCTTCCTCTCGTCGTCTATGCTCTTCTTCCTCCTCTCTCCTACGCTCTTCTTCCTCTCGTCTTCTACGCTCTTCCTCTTTTCTCCTATGCTCTTCTTCTACTTGTCTCCTGTGTTCTTCCTCTTGTCTCCTACGTTCTTCTTCCTCTTGTCTCCTATGCTCCTCTTCCTCTCGCATTCTGCGCTCTTCTTCCTCTCGTCTCCTACGTTCCTCTTCTTCTCTCCTTCTGCGTACTTCCTCTTCCTTTCTCCTGCGTTCTTCTTCTTCCTTTCTCGCACGCTCTTCCTCTTGCTTTCTATGTTCTTCCTCCTCCCGCCTTCTAAGCTCTTCTTCCTCCTTCCTCTTGCGCTCCTCCTCTTGCCTTCTCTGTTCTTCCTCCCTTTTTTTGCGCTCCTCCTCCTCCTTTCTCATGCGCTCTGCCTCTTGTATCCTGCGCTCTTCCTCCTTTCTTCGAAATTCTTCCTCAGCTTGTCTCCGGTGCTCTTCTTCGCTTCTGTGCTCTTCATCCTCTAATCTTTTGCGTTCCGCCTCTTGTTGCCTCTGCAGTTCCTCATCATGACGCCTTTCATCCGCCCGTTGGGCAGAATCTATTTGTTCTTGCAACCCCTGCTCTGCAGGATCCTTTAGTTGTTCCTCTACGACTTTGTGACTTTGACCTTGTTCCCCGGTTGTCTGACTTGTGCCCCCATCCTCCAGGCCATCGATTGCCTCGCGTACCACGGCCCCTGTTTCCACAGTAGCGACAAGGCATGCCTCGTTTCTTTCCTCTGCCTGGCTCTTTACCCCTTCCTCAGCTTTGACAACGGGCGCATCTGGAACCACCTGAGAGGGTAGTGTCTTTTGTGACTGAGGCAAGGGAACAACAAGGTTGCTACTCTGTTGCAAGGACGTCGGTGCGGAAATTGCCCCCTGGCTTGGAGCTGGCGGTGGTATTGGTGTTTGTGATGGTTGCGCAGCGGGAGGCAAATCATTTCCATTCCCACCTTGCCTGAGGGTTGGCGGCGGCGGCGGCGGTGGTGGTGGTGGTGGCGGCGGTGGTGGCGGAGGAGGTGAGAAGTATAACTGGGTTTGGTGAGGTGACTGAGTATATGCCTGGGGAATCTGCGACTGGGTCGCCGTAGGGGGAGCAGAAACTGAAAGGTACTGCTGAGGCTGCAGAGGCAGAAATGAGCACACGTCAGATAGATGGCAAACGGGGTCTTACAGTCTGCGAATATGGATATGGTGGTTGTGGTGGTATAGCAATAGGCGGATTGCTTAAAGGAAAGCTGGGGTGATTGAGTTGTTGATATGTCTGTACTTGGGAAGGTTGCGGGGTCTGTGTATAGGTAAAATGATACTGCTGTGGTTGCGGTAGGAGTGGCTGCTGTGACGGTGTATAAGGCTGCTGGTAGGGAGGCTGCGATTGGTACGGTGGTTGTTGCAAAGCATGCTGATATGGCAACGATGGTTGTTGCTGCTGTTGCGGAGTAGGTAGCTGGGGTGATGTATGAGGTGGGGATAGAGGCTGTGATATGATGTGCGCATTGGGATATGGCACATATTGCTGGTGGCCTTGGGATTGTGGCGAGTTCCCAGGTAGTGGTGTATCGTAGTGTTGCTGCTGAGGAAGGGGGGAGTGGGGAGGTATCGGAGACTGGGACGGAGAATACGCTGGTGAGTAGCCTTGGTTTGAATAAGACTGAGAGGTTGGCTGCAGGTAGGCCGGGGAGGGCCCTCGTGTGGAAGTAAAAGGAGTAGGGAAAGGTAGTGAAAAAGGTTCCTCTACGACGATGGAGGGCGTTAATTGTTGTGTTGCATGTAGAGTACGTGTATCACTCAGGGTCCTTCTGTGGAGAGGTTCAGGGAGTATCTCGGGGGGTGGATGAGTCGTGCTGGCGACCCGGGCCCGATTCTGCGGGGGCATGGGTCTCGGACCACTTCGCCCCCCTGGGTGAAGGGTAGCGGGTAGCCCCAGGCTCTTTCCAGATCCAAAATCAGACGGATTGTCGCTGGTCGGAAGGGGAGGAAGAGAGTCATCTTTGTGTTTTGCAGCAGCCGTAGGAGAAGCACCGCCATTTGGTGGTGCTCGTTTGGGCGCCTGGTTCTTTGGGCCGTGGGCAGGGATCAATGCCGTCGGTATCTGGTCCCCGTTGTTTTGGGCTGGCTGTACTGACTTTCTCTCCGTCGCGACAGGAGAACGCGCGGACTGGGGAGAGGTTGCGGGTGAAGTCTTTGGTGTTGATTGTCGACCTTGTACGGGACGCGCAAGCCGATCAGACGGGCTAAGTTTTGAAGGACGATGCATCAAAGGTGGCGGAGCATTTGCGTAGAAAGTCATCTCAAGATAAACTTGGCCTCTGGTACCCGCCGAAGTTTCGAGAGGAACCCAGTCTAAAAGCGCCATGAGCGTAGAAGATCCTTGTCAGCACCAAGCAATGGTTTGATCGAAGATCAAATGCATACCGTCGAACTCGCCATTCTTGAGTGTCTCTTCGATGTCTACGGTCCCCTTTCCTAGGAGTACATCTTCCCCTCGCTGCTCGTTCTTGAAGCAAGCAACTTCCAATACCCTGTTGACCCTGTCTTTCCCTACACTGGCAGGGACTGGAAACCGGAGCTCCTCATCCCACACTGGATGTTGGCCGCCCTTCTGATCGACTTTAGTTCGCTTCTTCAGACTTGAGAGGGTCACCTGGGCATAGGGATCCTGCTTGTAAAATGAAGGCTGGTGGAGATGTTGAGCTTTCAGCACGACGACGACGAGAGTACCGATCGAATCCTTTTGCTGGGGCTCCATAATCGGACTAGTACTGTCTGGCTCGGTTATTTGAATCTTCGACCTATGAGCCAGATAAGCGTCCGGAGCCGTGACTGCGGTATGACGAGCGCCTACCAAAATAACCACCGACCGATCTTGGCAGGAACCAGTCAGTCATAGTGGGCATGGAATCCTCCTCGTTCAGAAATATTGCTGTGGTGCTCTTATGGTCCATCACTTTGTACTCCGAGTCTGCAAGCAAGAGCCATGCTGCTTAATTTCCAAGTTCAATTCGAGGGCGTGCCGTATACTAGTAAGCCTCGGTTCAGTTGAACCATAAACTCAATACAACTATACTGTAGCTCTCGGGCTTGAACTTGGCCGACGGCCACTGGCAAAACTGCTGAGACCACAGTAGTTCTCGAAGATGACTTGACAGCATCTCTCGATTTCTGCTAACTCCCATCATAGACTATACGATCGAGCCTATAGGTAGTGGCCCAAGGGTCGACTTAGTATGTGACCTACATTTCCGTCCAACATTCACATTCATGTTAGTGTACTCTTGGCTTTAACTAATACCCATTCTGATGATATCTAAGATGTAGAGAGAATGTCTTCCATCGAGATGTGGGACCTATCACACATTCCGCGGAATATTCCGTTTGGAATGCTAAACAAGTTGACCGGGGTATCGAATTCCTAGTTCATTTTTCTTTCTCAGCACACATCCAGATGCAAAAGTTGAGAGAATAAGTACATACAGCGATCGTACCAGCATCGAGGACGCAAATGCGGTCGTAGGATATAATTGTGCGCAGGCGGTCTGCCCGACCGTCAGGGAGGAGAAACGAAGTATTCAGAAAAATCTTACGAGCGATGCAAAGAATCGTGCGCCCCTCAAACTCTGTCGCGATGGTTGCTTGAATCTTACCATCAGTCTCGTAGTCCACAGATGCTATGTCACGGCCGTGAGTCACCGCATACTATCGTGAGATCTGCGTCGGGTCGTACCCGTGGCTTCATCGAGAATGAGGATCTTCGTCTCGTGAACCAAGGCTCGCGCCAAAGACACCAGCGATCGCTGTAAGCGGTTAATGATCGCGGGACACGGAAAATAATGAGCATTACCTGACCAACTGACAGGTTACCACCCTCGTCGTCAATTGGAGTGTCTAGATCAAAACGACTGCCAATGACCTGAGGATCCCCTTCACTTTCTTGAGCTGAAGGAGAATTTTTCCCGTTTGGGTCGACGAGGTATGCTCGCTTAAGAGCATCCCAAAGATGAGTATCGTCGTACAAGCCAAACGGGTCTAGGTTAGACCTGAGAGTACCAGAGACTAGAGCTTGTTAGTAAAGTAACCTATCGAGGGTAAATATGACTTCACATAGGAACTAAGAAGACACTGAGCAAGTCGATCGTGACAAAATCTGATTCGTACTTACAGCATCCTGTGGAATAATTGCGATCCCCTTTCTGAGTTCTTCTAATCCCACATTCGAGATATCAACACCATCAATTTGAATGCTCCCTGACGAAATCTCCACGAGTCGACACAATGCCGTCATGATAGATGATTTCCCTGCGCCAGTTCTACAAATATCATCATCATATGCAACTGCACCAGTGACCAATCGGTACCTGCCAACAATCCCAACCTTCTCTCCTGGAGCGATGTCCATGTTCAAACCTTTAAGAACAGGAGGTAACTCGGGCCGGTACTTCATGAAGACGTTCTTCATACTAATCCGCCCTTCAAACGGCCAGGAAGGAGGGGCTGGACTGTCCTTGACTTGGTGAGGAGCTTCCTGTTCGACGTCGTTTGCATAATGGATAATTCGTTCCACCGAGTTCATATTATTCTCCACTTCCGCAACTTGGCGGACCATCCATCCGAAGGACTCGAGTGCCACATTAGTTTACGGAAGTGTTTCTTATGCGGCGGACCCACCTGTTGGACCATCAGAATGTATGATAAAACTACTCCTGTTTGTCCTGGTGAGATGCTGAAACGGGTTCCAATCGTTAAAATTGCCACCGCGAACGTGAGGATCGCGCCAAGAAGGTCCAGGCGAATACCGAGCCATCGCTGGTCAGATGGATCTATGAGTGCCTGCCCCGTATCTACTAGGAGCAGTGTACCCACCTGGTTCGTAATAGTTAACCAGTAGGCTCTGAGAAGATGGTCAATTCTGGTGATGAACCGTCACAATCTTCTCGCGACTCACCGATTCTCGACATCTACGAGTTCAACATTTTCTCTCTTGAACCGATCCGTCTCGCCATATGCAGAAATTGTCGTCAACCCTGACAGTGACTCAGAGAAATGTGCGTATAAAGAACCACGTAGGATTGCATCTGAAGCGGTCAACACGTGAGGTCAATACTCTGAATACCTGAATGCATGCATACCGAGCCTCTGGAAGCTGATTCAGCTAACACGAAGATATACAACTTGGCAACGTACCTTCAGTTCTCTCGCACTTGCTCGATAGAAGATCGCGGCATAGAAATAGCAAAGCAAGATAAAGAAGATCACCAGCAAAAACCAGGGTAATAGGATCGATATGAGAATGATGGCACCGACAATGGTAGACGAAGTACTGCTGAGCATGCGCAGCGAATCCCCGATAAAATTATCAATGGTATCGACATCTGTAGAGTGGCTTAGCGGACATGGCAGGGTGCTCGTTTGATATACTACCTTTGGCAAAGCGATTCATGATACGGCCGAGAGGCTGCGAGGTGGAGATTAGCATGACAAATGAACGTATGTAGTTGAGGCTTAGCTAACAGTAGTTTCAAAGAAACTCATGGGTGCATGCAGCACACGGGTGATGGCTCTCTGCACCAGTTAATGTTGTTGAGTAACGCTATCCAACAAATCGCACACTGGTCCTACCTCATGCAAGTCTCGTGATGCGTGGTAAGTCAGCAACGCAAAAGAGGACCCCATGAAAAACATGGTCAATGATTGTGAGACGCCAAGAGCGGCATAAATGCCCATCTGCAAACCTTGCCTGAGAAACCATTAACAGGAGCAATGTACAGCATACATAGAAACTTTGCGGGTAGTTCCAAGTCATTTCTTCCCAGTAGACAAGCCTTAGTGACCCTTGATGAGTTAAACTGGGCGAAAAATCAATCGCGCTCACCAATATGATGACATGACGTTCGAGACTTGCATCATAGAAAGTGATAGGAACAGAATCGGCACAAGGACTGTGCCATTTCCGGCAGACACGTACTGTCGATAGACTTTGAATGGGATGGATCCTGTATTTCGCTCTTCTTCTCGCATCATGGGCTTCCCCGTCGTGTCAGCACTTTTCAATTTTTTGTCGCTGCTGACTGTTTCAATCTCCTCTCCAGCACTCTTGTTATTGTCTTCTTTTGAACCAAACTCTTCCATGAACTTGCAAAATGCGCCATTACTGACCATCAACGAGTCGAAGGTGCCACGTTCAGCAATCCTGCCGTCGGCTAGTGTGTAGATGTAATCGACCTCTGGAAGAAAGTGTAATGCATGAGTCACGAGAATCCGAGTTCTGCCCGCTGTGCCATTTTTCAGGACGTTGGAGAAGACAGCTTTTCCGACATGAGCATCAAGCGCAGAAAGAGGATCCTGGGCGTGAATGGACATCGAATATGGTTACTCAATCACGCGTGATAAAGGGGGGACGAACGTCAAAGATCATGATGTCCGAATTGCAGTATATAGCCCGACAGATATTAATTCGTTGCTTTTGACCTCCAGAGAGAGCAATGCCTTTCTCGCCGACCTCGGTTAGGTCATAGTTAGGAAGCATCTGCAAGTCCGGCTCCAGGCAAGAATCATGGACAGCCTTCCAATATTTTTCCTCTTCGAATTGCCTTCCGAAGCATATATTTTCCCGGATCGTAGCATTCTGAGCCACAGTTGTCAGTCCTCAAGGATGCATACATGAAGGAATTATACCTGGATCCAGGCGGTCTGTGCACAGTAGGCGACTGAACCACCAAACTCAACGGTACCAGCGACGCGTCTCATCTCGCCAATGAGTCCCTGAAGCAGTGACGTTTTACCCGCCCCCACCGGGCCTACGATAGCAACAAGCTGACCACGAGGGATCTCTATGTCGATGCCTTGGATTTTAAAAACACTGGCCTCGTCAACGGGCTGTTGACCTTGCGCTGTTGTTGATTTAGATTTCGCTTTCTTGCGCGCATGCATCCCCCCCTTTTCACCGTTTGCTTCGGGACCTTTGGGTGAAATGTCCCAGGTGAATGTTGCACCATTGATCCTGACTGCAACATTTAGATCCCTATCAAGTGTCAATGTCCTATCAGATGTTTCGGCCTCAAAAACTTCATAAAGACGCTTGCACGCAGTGGCAGCGTCTGCAATAGAACTCAGTGACATGGCTATGCGATGAATTATGTCAGAACAATATTTAAGGGAAAATCTTAAAGCAATACACGCACGAAGAAACATTAGGGGCAGCCTGATGAGCTGGAAGAGGGTAAGAGAAGAGAAGACGTTCGCGGCGGACAGCGAATGACCAGTCAGCATGTAAGTGATGAACGCTAGCACGGTGGCTAAGGCCGGGAGGGAAAAGGCAAACGCGTTCATGCCCGCCCGAAGGACAAGTAAATTCCGTATGTAACTGAAAGCAAGCATGCGTCAAAGGAATCAAAGGGATGGAACGTAGCGTACGCCATTTCAAGTTGGCGATACTCGGCAATCCGCTTCAAGAATGGTATCTCCCACGAGAAGAGCTTGATCACCCTCATGCCACTCAATATTTCTTGGAGCAACTTGGAACGTTTGTCGGTCCACTTCATGCTCTTGATACGGATGGAGAAGAAGCGTTTCATGAGCATCGTGTTTACTGGTGTTGCGACAATGAGAAGGGCAAAGCCCGCCAAGGCACTCGGACCAAGGTTGATGAGCAGTAAAATAAGACAGATAGTAAGCTGGATAGGTGCAGTCCAAGACATATGAAAATATCCTGCGCAAAAGTCGATGCGAGATACGTCGGTGGATATATGGTTTACCAGCCTGCCGTTCGTCATTTGCACACGAGCACGGGGAGACAAATCGAGGGCTCTTGAGTAAATCGCAGTAATGAGACCGCCTCGTAGGAGAACACCACAGGCCATGCTACGATAGAAAAAATGCTGGGAACACCAGGATGAAACGAGCTGTAGAGCAAGGAGGACAAAGCAAAGCCCGACGCCAGTTCCGACCGGTGGTGTAGGTGTGCCAGCGATGTGTCCAACGTAGGACTCGGTTGCAAAGGTAATAATTGCCTGCCCCCAAAATCACCATTTCGGATCTGGAGGCGAAAAAAAAACCTACCTTGACTACCAGAGGACTAGTGACTAGCGCAGTGTCACCCATGACCTTCAAGATGCCAGCGGACCAAAAGTACCATTTTACGCTGTCGTTCATGGCAAGGATAAGGCTTGCCTTGCGTCTTCCGTCTTTCGCCCTCCAGGCCTTTTCTCGTTCTTCGCGGATACCACGAATTGACCACCATAAGCCCTTAATACCTGGGCTGATCTGATTATTTGCTAGTTGTTCGTTGTATGTCGCTGCACGTTTGCGTCGACGTTCAAAAGACGTGAGAATAGCATTGGCGATCCGGGTCGACGAACGATCGTCCGGGAGTTTGTACAAGTCCGACGCTTCGAGAGGTCGAGCGTAGCCAAGTGTCAACAAGGGTGTTATCCAGGTAAACGACAGTCGACTGAAGAACCCTGCCGACGCCTCTGGAGTAAGAACCGCATCATGGATAGAAGGCTTGGGGGGAGGAGGGTTGGGGTTCTTAATGGAAAAGAGACTAAAGTGCAATAGGGTAGTAGCGGACAAGCGGACAACGATGATATAGATGGAAGCACCTGCGAAAGTCAAACCCTCGTCTAGAAGGGTCGTTTGATTTTGTCCCACCGAGTTCTTTTGTGACAGCCGTTGTCTTGGACTTTTCCAGAGGTTGGGACATGATGAGTGAACAAAGAAAAGACAAGCCCAGGTTCGCAGCGTCATATGGCATGTGCCTAACCTTCCCAGCAGGCAATTACGATGCCGCTTACTACCAGGTAGTTAGTCATTTGATAGCGATAGTGTATAATTATACGAAGATGACGAACCTGGTGGGCGCGACTTTTGTGGGTCTTCCCTCGCAAATTTAGCATCTACTCATCCAATACGGGCCGTGCATTGACAGGTGGTGAATCTCAGGCATTCACACAATGTCCATAATGCCTTCAGATCCATCGGGAATAACCAACTTTCATTATTGTTAAATATTACCGAGCATACATCTCTTTCAGCTTGCCAAGGGCAACCTGTGAAAAAAACGGATTAGCCTTCCCACACAAAAATACGTATCCGACACCCACTAAATAGCTTTCCCGAAGAGGTTGAAGATCATTATGATGTACCTTTGTTCGCTTCACCTGCTGCAGATGATCATGCTCTTTAAGCATTGTCTTGAAATACCGCGCCTACAGAGACTCAGCCCAATGTAGTGGATACTAGTTATGGTCACGCACTTCCTGTTCTTCTACCAAAGTCCATGCATCACCGGCGCGTCCAGCTCGAGCAGTCCGCCCAACACGATGAACATATTTCCTCATGTCAACCGGTGCATCATAGCTGATGACGTGAGAGACATGACTAATGTCAATCCCTCTTGAAATTAAGTCGGAACAGATCAACCTAGGGACCGACGTAGTAAGTTCGCCACGATGCACTGAGCCAGAACTTACACATGAACCTCCTGTGCTTTGAACTTTTCGAGTATGATTTTTCGTTCGCTTGCGGGCAGGTCACTCGAGTAAGCGCGAACATTCAAGCGAGTGCATGGTGATTGCAGCTCTTCAAAACAGCCAAGCAAGAAGACAAGGCGATTCGTGGACTCTGATGATTTAGTAAAGATTAATGCATTGCGAAGATCGCGGTTATAAAGGAAATGAAGTAACACAAGCGGTTTTTGCGACTGTTCGCAAACAACCATATGTTCCTAATCTGCATAGATTAACCCAAAATAGCAATGAAGCCACCTCAAAACCTACCGTCAAGGTGGCGGGCATGGCAAACTTTTCGGAAATAAGGCGTGACAGAGAATCATCAGACCCAGTCTCGGTCTGACTCTGGACAACAAAATACTTGGGATCCCGAAGACCAAGGGATGCGAGTTTGCCGGGGTCCCGAGTGAGAGTTGCAGAGAACAAGAGTTTTTGGCATGAAGATTCTCTACGCTCGCCAGTGTCAACTTGAGGGTATTCAGAGTCTAAATGAGTAGGCGCGAGAGAACCAGGATTTTGTGGGAAATAGGTCTCTGGGGACAACTGGTTCGCTGAGGGAATATTTTCTGATGGTCTCCGCTGGATAGCAGCAAGCACCTGAGCTAGCCAATCCTGGAACGACTGAGAAAGCAAGCGGTCGGCTTCATCAATCACCTAAGGTCACGTTGAGAAACATTATTCACAGCCATGATGGAATAGCCTCATACTAGGAATCGAAGGTGCTGCAACGAGAGGTTTGATGTTTCACTGAGATGATCCATTAAACGACCTGGGGTACATATCAAGATGTCTACTTTGCTGGAGCCCCCGGCAAAGCTATAAAAGTCGGTTAGTTGACGCCACCTGCACGGGAACGAAATTTTACCCAGGATCAGTCTCGGAGACCAACTGTGCTTGTTCATGAGCAAATGAGTGTTGGCCCGTGGCAGTACCGATCTACAGGAATGATCAGGATGGAAATGATTGCGACGTGAAAATGCGTAGACTACTTTCAATCCCCGTCCTTTACCGACCGCCTCAAAGGTTTCCCTGACCTGCATGACGAGATCCCGAGTGGGTAGAACGATCAAAGCACGCAACCTAGTGATGACTCGGTTGGATAAAACCTGCAACACCGCGAGTATCAGCATCTCGGATGAGATGTCCCATGTTGAAGCTCACCTCCAATATGGGAAGGATGTATGCAAGTGTTTTCCCGCTTCCGGTAGGCGCGGAAACACACACGTCACGAGGAGCAGAGTACGGCGTATACAATGACTGACGGCGGCATGCAAGAAAAGACAGAAGGGCCATCTGTACTGCACGTCAGATCGTCAGTACCCGTTCCCAAGAAGTATGGCAGTCAATCCCCTGACCAGCAAAGAGGTCCTTGATGCCGAGTTCAAGCAAGCGGGTTCTAGTCTTCACGCTGAGGCCTGTGGCGTCGTCTGCTTCGACTGTCGAAAGAGGCGTCACGATGGTAGGGTCGACGACTTCAGCATGTATGAGGGCCTTGTCGATCCCTTGCATGGCAAGGACAGACTTGGATGGTGCATCGGGTACCGTTGGAGAAGGAAACGACGTCAATATGCCAGTAGTTTCTGCGAGAGGTCCTTGAATATCAGAAAGTTCCCGGTTCTCCGGGTCGCCAGTTTCCTTGGGATCCACGACATTTGAATCGAGTCCCTCCACTTTTTGTTTTTTCTTTGGGGGCTGGACGGGCTCCTCTGACGCGACGATCATTTCTTCGTTCATGCTATTGTTGTCGACCTCCTCCGTAACCTCCTCTCCATCCTCCTCGTCTTCTGAGCTTGCCTGCGCCGTGCCATCGGGTTTTTGGGGTGCTGAAGACTTTCGAGCCTTTCTGCGAAGTTTTTTGCGCTTCAAGTACCTGGCCTTTGCCTTGGTCTTGGCCTAGGACAATTGAATATCTGGTGTCAAGACACCACATGATCAGCGGTGTGCTTACTTTGGACACGCCAGCCTTGATGGGCTGAGGAGCATCTGTCATATTCGCTGCAAGACCCAAACTAGTAAGTAAACGGATGATGCGAACTGGGTCGTCGTGATATGATCCAGCACCCGAACCAAATGTTGATTTCGATTGCGACCCAGGCTCACTATCAATTTAACCCATTCGTCTCATCGGCCCATGTTTACGCACGCCGACCGGAAATCAACATACAAAGTCCCGCCCACCACGTTTACCGACAAGCTGGTATCACAAGAGGCTCGACGGGAAAAGGTCGATCGTCATACACCAGTGGCCGTTTCGTCCAGCTTACGAACACCATATAGGCTCTAGAAGAACAAAGGCGGGTGCGTCGCGTCGCGTCGAGCCCATCGATGTGCCATTCTCATGCACACTCGGCATAGCGAAGGGCCCAGAGATTCGATTCATCCAGACAGCTGGATGCATTCGCACACCTCAGTCTCGGCGCGTCTGACGATGAGGGCGATGAAGACAATGATGAAGACCCTCTGGTGATCAGGGACGGGATCGCAAACTACGCCACCCTCGCAGGCACGTCGGACACGCCGAATGTTCCAGCCACGCCCAGACCAACTGACGATGGCCATCTCAAGAAGAAACGTGGCAAGAGCAAACGGAAGCGAGCAAGGAAACCTAATAAGTGGGCAAACAAGTGCATGTATGCAGAGTTATTGGAGATGAAGGAGAAACCGGGCCTTTGGGGAGATCATCCGAATGACGCAGAAGATGGCCTTCCTTCTGATCTGGAGAGAAGTTGGGTTGCAGTGGCACCAGTGCC
Organism: Heimioporus aff. retisporus; assembly: GCA_038094615.1. NCBI lineage: Eukaryota > Fungi > Basidiomycota > Agaricomycetes > Boletales > Boletaceae > Heimioporus > Heimioporus aff. retisporus. The sequence continues at coordinate 13,460 of JBBPUI010000499.1, forward strand.
AACGGGGAAGCGATGTCTGGCAATTACCCACCAATTGACGTCAGGCATCATAGGAATATGTACTAATGCTATCTCAATCCAAAACGTTGGCTGACCGGGCATTTCTACAGCACCAAATACTACTCTTCGATCCCGTTTGCTGGGGAAAATGCTACTTCCTCGCTTTCCATCTTCTCTCCCTCCACTAACAGTATTAGACTGCATTCTCGACATTAATTGGAAAACCAATGGGATACTGCACGTCCTTGACGTGATCAAGTGGAAAGGTCAAGATATCGCAGATTGTGAAACGCCTTTCAGGTACGCAAACGTCACTCACGTTTTTCTACCTGTACTGCGGCTTATCCAGACCCACAGGTTTTGGTGGCGTGATACTCGACTTGCCGAGCTGCCAAAGTTCGCACCACCTTCTGCCGTGTTCTCGTTCACCGGCTCTGCCGATAGCCAACCATCGGTTCCCGAACCGGGCGCCTACAATTTCCAGTATCCCACGACGTTCGTTCCGGTTCCTTACCACACGGACACGACCCTCTCTGTGCTCTACTCCCATGTCGTACCCCTAGCCCGTTCGACGCGGGAGATTCTCGTCGATGTCCCGACTTCAACACCGTTTCAAACCCTACCCTCTTCAGATTGCTCAATGTCGATCGACTCAGGATCTGATCAAAACGGACTGACGAGCGTGCTGACACACGTCACTTCAGACGGACTGTTGCTCTACGTCTCCCACGCGAGCTACGAAGAGGGCATAAGCCCACTGAGTTGCTGGATACCTATAAAGCCCGTCGTCGTGCCTGGCGAGGAGGAGACTGGTCATACGACAGAAGAACGCGGTGGCCCGTTGGATCTGTTTCAGCGGTACGTTTACACGGGTATACCCGGCCGTGCCGTGTCTGATAGTCACATCGTTGTAGTCTCGTTTACCGTCGTTTGGCTGGTGCGCAACAAGGCTCCGAATTGCAATTTGACAGCATGGTCATGTAAGATCGATCTTGTGAGATCAAACACATTTGCATTCACCTTTTGTCAATTGTTGGTGTGTTTCCTCCTTGCAACATTCCTAACTCATAGAACCGTCCGTAGGGCTGTGTAGTTACATATTGAATTACAAGCAGGGGCCGAAGCAAGTGCGCATGTATTGAGAGTCCCAGCATTGCGTTCGCATAAAACATGATCCGGACAAGGCCACGTCAAGACATCAAGTTTGATAGTTGACAACATCGTTGCAGGAATAACTTCGTTAGCAAATTCAAAGGGTAGAGCTACAGGATGACAAGATAATTAAGAGCCCCGAGTCCGAGTGCTCTACTAGGTAGTGCATCTCAAAATACAAAGATCGTCATGCATGATCATCATCATCTGCGTGCAGGAACGGCAACCGTCAAATCCACGAACCGAACCAGTTCAATCGGTCGCAAGCAGTTTCTTCAGATAGTCCACCGCCGCCTGGCGCACGGACGCATCCACTTTTGTATTAGCCATCAATTCCATCGCAACCTGAGCACGCTGTTTGATCCCAAACTCCTTGCTGCTCTCCCGATCCGCCTGCTCCCTTTCGAATCGGCGGCGTTCCAGCTCTTGGCGCGCTGAACTCTCCTTCTCTTCGCGTTCTTCGCGTCTGCGCAGGTAGTCGATCTTGAGCTTGCTGTGCTGAATCTGAAGGTGAAGAAGTTGAATACAGGTTGTCATGAGGTTCTGTGGGATGCTGAAATGAATTTGTGGTGGTTCTGATGGTGGCGATGCCGGTCGTTGTCCTGGGATCACGGGTCGAGGAGGCGAGCTCGACGGCCCAGCCTCCAACGTAGAGAGGTCTATGCCAGCAGAGTGCTGGAAAGTGACAGGCTGAGGGTAGGATGGTGTACGGACAGGAGGGGGCACGGAGGATGGATGGTCTGATACCGGAATGTCCAGCGAATTCTCTTCGTCTTCGATATCGTCGCCGTTGATCGCGCCTCCAACACCGCCCGAGGCACTATTGACGGTGGGCCGTGTCGTAGGGCGGGAAATGGCTGGATCACCGTTCCACCTGCGAAGGGGAGTTACTTGGATGTCGAGCGATCAACGGACCGTCGGCCCACCTGCGGTAAAATAGATTGTACCACCCGCTTCTGTGCCAGTGATCCATGGTTCTAGCACTGAGGTTCCCGACATCGCAGCCGGCCTTCCGCGCCAGTTGCAGACGACGATCGTATTCTCGTAGTCTGTCCCCTTCAACAATCATGTTGATGGGCCCGTTGCCAGACTGCGCATGAAATGCCTCGAAGACGTATATTTGTTTGAATAGGTTGAAATTGCGCTCGTAGCACCCCTTGAGCGCTTGGTAGGTCTTCTTCCCCCCAAAGACCTCCAACGCGCACTGCGTAGTGCGTCAATCGACGGACGCGAAACCCATGTTCTCGATGCCTACCTCTCGGAAGCACGAGTTTTTCGTCGAGCGGAGCGAGTTCCAATGCTCGTCTTCGCTCGGGTCCATAAGCCAAGTGAACAGCTTGGTCTTCTCTTCCTCGGTCCAATGCTTGGAACCGTGGACAGGATCGGTGTCAAACTCGGCAGGATCTTCGCCGTCCCGCCGTCGTTTCCCTAGTTGGCTGTTCGAGATCACATTGGTACCGTCAGTGTGCTTGCGCTTCAGTGCATTCGTTGCCTGACCGTCATTCGTCAAGGGAACGGTGAATTCGTGTATAGGCGAGCGGGAGGGACCGGCGACAGGCTGCGTGGACCGCGCCCCGTTGCCATTCAAATCTGACATCGTTGGCGGTGAATCTGTCAGCCTGAATCCACCATCGTGAAAAGTCGGTCGTGCGTTGAGCGTGGGGGTAAGATGGGAGCCAAGAGCCCGATCAAGGCTCTGCAAGGAACCCATCGATGAGGCTACCCAGAAAAACGAATGTCGAACGACCCTCACCGAAACGTTGCTGACATTAGGATCACGTTGCAGGTGGCCGAAGGCCATGCCTGGGTCACTACACAAGATCGAAAATAGGATGAGTCATTGGACTTGGCAGGATCGTGCGTATGGGCAAGGTGTTGTGAGACGTACTTACCCATGGGGCTGGGAGTTGTCCATAGGGCTAGCTTGACTCTGCTGTTGAACCACGATGAACCGGGTGCGAACCGCTTGCGACTTTGCTGTGGCTCGTTTGCAGTGCTCCAACCAAATAAACAACCATTCCAGGCGCTCCAGTTCGTGTCAACATACGCGATAGCAGGAAAAAAAAATAAACTAATGCACCGAGAATTAGAAGAATCTGTATGGGTACACGATCATTGAATCCATAAATCATATCTCATCATCTGGTTCCCCCTCAGCATCCAAGTCCGAGTCGTCTTCGACAACGATAGCCAGCCCAACATCTTCCGTGGCACTCCCATCCCCTGTTCCTCCTATGCCCGGTGGCGGTGGGATTCCCTCCCCTTCACCCGAAATTTTGCTGCGAGCAGCGGCGCTATTGACGGCCTCTGCTACGAAGACGGTATCGTCACTTGGAACACTATGCCGACTTGTCAATCCAGTGAGAGGAGTTCCCATGTCTTCAGATTTCACATCAGTGGATTCCCGTGGTGCGATATCATCGCCCAGCGTGTCATTTTCCTCCAATTCCTTTGTTCCTTCCGTGGCCTCGACGGCGAGGGTGGCGTCCAATGGCTGTTCTGTAGAACCCGAGTGGATCCCGTTTGTGGCATGACCTTCTCCATTTGCAACCAAGGGACGGTGGCTGACAGCTTGATCTGCACAGTCGTGCTGCTCACTGTTGGTATGATCCACTGGCGCAGGGTGGTTCCCGGGGGAGCGCGAATCGTGTTTCCTGCGCTTCCGGGGCAACGACGGTTTGGAGGGTGATGTATGTCTTGACTCGGTCGAAAAGGGTTGTGGTACAGAAGCTTCCTCAGGTGGTCGGACCCTGGGGGGACGGCCACGGCGGCGCTTGAAAGGTAGAGTGGGGGTTGCACCATCAAGCAACGAATCGCTATTTTCTCCCTCCAATCCCGAGTCGCCATCCAGAACTGCTGGCACGGAACCTGTCCGGGTGGACACCGCGACGGAATCGAGGCTGGAGTCCCTAAGCGTGCCTTTCCCTTGTGGCTTTGGCGTGGCCACTTTGTCCGAAAGTACGTCATCGAATAAGTGTGCTGCGGTCACGTCCACTGAATCACGAGCAATCACCACTTGGTCGCCCTGCTCGTTCGATGAGCCTTGCCCAGAACCCGAAGACTTGGCCCGATCGCCAATATCTAGCATGGGTGTTCCGCTGTCCATTGGGCTCTGAGGCGTACTGGTGGGAGCAAGGGCACCAAAACCTAGGCTCGCCTCGGCTTGAAGCAGCTCCACGCCCCCTTTGGTGCGCGACAATACAAACGGCGTCCATTTCAGCTTCTCGGGCTTGAGTTTTAGATATCCTTTTTTTTCCCAGGTCTCCAACCGAAGTTCCACCCTTTCTTGATCCCAGGAGATGCCGTAGTGGGTGGGTGCGACGAATGGACCATTAGGTTTGTTTCCATCTAGCTGCTTTTGTGGATTGGGTCTCTGCAGGTGCTTGCGCGCAATACCATTCTTGCGACCACGTGGGAATTTGATTGACTGGCCCGGAGTTGGACGAACAGGGTTCGGGGCGGTGTCCACGGTAATCATGTCTTGTTGCACGAGGATGGTAAGAATGTCCTCGATGGTCATAGATGTGGCTCTACTGATATCTGTTTGATGGTACACATGGCACCTGGTGTGAGGGAGAGTCAACCCCAGAGCAAAAGAAAAAGGAGCCGACCTTCGAGAGTTGGCCTTGGGGGGGCCGCGATCAGGTATCGCATAAGCGCAAGCGTCCAGTAGTTCTTGTAGCCAAGAGCACCTAGCCCAGAGAGGGGCTTTTCAGGTGAGCCGGCACGCTGCTCCTTTTTCGACAAAAGGTAACCTGGGCGGTATTCGGTTAGGAGCCCAGCACGCTTGGGACACACGTACTGAAATCGATGAGGAAACCTCCCCAGCCCTGTCGCTGCCGTACCGGCAGTGTCATAATACAACTTACGTTGTATTGTTTCGGTGAGCATTTCTCTTTGCTGAAGTACCCCACAAAGTGAGCGCCAATATCGTCGGTCTCCGTCATGACGTAAAAAAGAAAAGGTTCGACATCGTAGAAGAGTGATTTATGATCAAGAAACATTTTGGAAAGGAGGCAAAGATTCTGGCAGTATATTTTGTTCTTGCGACCGTCCACCTCGAATATAGAAATCGGACCGTCGCGATAAATTTCGTCACCGGGAGGATGACGCGCTTTACATTTCAACTGGAATCACCTGTTAGTCACAAAGAGTGGTATGGATTTGCCCAAGAGCTCACTCGATGTCGACTAAATGCAAAGCGGCTTCGCATATATTTCAAACAAAACTCGCATATCCATAGTCGACCGTCTGGTATATTTGCATACTCTTCGGGGAACGGGGCATCGTACCAAGGATGAATGTCATAGGGGCCGAAGCGGATGGTGCGTATGCGCAAGGTAGGCTGGCCGTCCGGGATGGTGGGGGTGTTTGGAGTTTGTGAAAAGGTTCCTGGGGTGGGAGGGACGAAACCTGGGGTGGAGGGTACCGGAGATGGGGGCGGGAGCGAGTGAGGTATGGATAACTGATGTAGAGTGGCGGAGCGAAGGGGGCGGGAAGATGGACCGGCTATCGGCGTCTCGGGGTTTTCGGCAACCGAAGGGGGTAGAGCCGAGGCCGGGTACAATTTCTCCTAAAGAAAAGTGATAAAGTAGCGATAGGGTGCACATGTCGACTGATTACGAACCTCTGCGGCGAGTCTGCTCTTTTCAAATCTTGTCCTGTCAGAGCCGTCGATGACGGTCTTGGACATGTCTCTCTCCGCCGAGGATAAAATGTCCTCGAAAATGTTGTGGTCGACGTCGTCTTCACGTGCCTTGCCTTTGCCTTTTGGGGGAAGACGCAACCGGACGACCAGGGGTGGGGGAGGAGAGCGCACTTTGATACGCATACGCTTGGTGGGACGGGGAGTGGGGGTGCCTGTTGTACGTTTCGCGGGTCTCTTCTTCTTTACTGGATGGGGATGGTGGGCTGCGGGAGTGGTGGTGGATTCGTCCGAGTCCGATTCGGAATCGGAGGAATCGTCGGTAGAAGAATCGTCGGGCTGGAGATCCGTGTTGTGGGCCGACCTGGTTGGGTCGCTTGGGACAGGCCTGGCCGGGGAGAAGTTGGGCGTATCTGGGGGGTTAGGGACTGGAAGAGGGGTAGGGGGGAGAATATCAAGGGGTGGGCAGAGAGGACAGTGCCATTGACCGGGGGGCGCTTTAACGAGGGGAGGCTGGAGACAATCCATGTGCCAGCCTGAAGCAGGTGAGCGAGAGTGTGGGACGCGAAATGGACATACCTCGATCGCAAAAGTCACAGAAGAGTATCCTGGCCTGGCGAGGGATGAAGGAGGGCGGACAGAGAGGATGGACGCGCTTACATCGTCGCCCTTTTCCTGGCAAATCTCGCAGATCTTGCATTCGATACACCGCCAGGAGTAGGATCTCATCACGTCTGCGACCTTTGCGAGCTGCATGCAGCTGGGGTGTCCTGGGGGGAAAAAATGACGGGACGACGCGACGGGGGAGAGCGGACG
>JBBPUI010000500.1:0-20071 GCA_038094615.1 Heimioporus aff. retisporus
CTCAGTCCTCCTCTTTGGAGTAGTCCTTCGTCCCTTCGTTTCTTCGAGCTGAGTTGTACCTCTTCGTGAGTGTCCTGCTCGAGGAATTCTCTTTGACATTAGTCTTGGTCATTCAAGGTACGCTCTGCGTAACAGGCAGTGATCATCCATTTCAGCACCTGTTGTGCCGCCATCAACACCTCTGAGTAAGGAGTCTGAGGATATTCTTAACATAGCTGAAATTGCACCCCATGGGGCTCATTGTCTGCTTTGACAGTCTGAACTAGCAGGTTGGTAGGCCAGCACAAGAAGACACAAAATTCTGTTTATGCATGACCTTGGCCTCCACCACGTTTGATGATGCATTCAACCTTGCCAAGGACATTCCTATAAGCATTGTACCATCCACTCAATGATCTAGCAGGAATATGCTGACCAATCAGTTTAGATGCTTTGTTTTTTTTTGAATGCTTAGTGTGATGAATGCTGACTATGCAGATACTTGAGTGTCGACAGCTTTGATCGTCCATGGTGAGGTGACATATACCTCTACTTCAATCAGGGAACACAAATGTAGATTTCACCACTGACATACCATGAGAAATCTGCAGTACCTTCAAAGCTATGGGACACATCCCAGAGATATCAATACTGGGGTCTTCGGTGACAGAGACTCTGACTTGGTTATATATATGGGAATCTGCATTTCAGCAAGTGGGATAAGTGGGATAGAACCTCTAGATAATATGTCGATTCTGCAAGATGAACACAAACTGGGGTTTCTCCCAGCCCATAAATATGTACATAGCATATACTACCTTGTCAAGTTGTCTGGGAATCCTCAACATCAACTCTGAGTGATCTCAATTACATCATTCTTCCCATGTTGCACCTCCTGCACCACATCCCTGATGCAAACTTCAAACAACCCTGCAACCTGCAAATTGTGAAGTGTGGGTTCCTCAATCTCCAACATCCGCTCATGGATCACCTCTGAATGAGCCTCCAACCACAGTGCCTCCAACACCCCCAATTCCAAAATCACACAACATGCTGATGGTGTGACACCCACCATGTGGATAGCAAGGATTAGAAGAACGACAGAGGCCACTGAAGTGAACATGGTCTTTTGCTGTCTGTTAGCACCATATCACCTGTCGTGGCATGTGCAACATACAGGGATTGTGTTTATCTGCTGTTGTGATCTGTTGGTCAGTGCCATCAGTTGCAGGAATGGTGATGAACACATATGTGGAGTCTCCACAGGAGGATGTTGTTCACAATGATGCTCTCCCTGGACCTGAATCCAGGTCCATACTCACTGTTGGTATGACTGGCTGGAATCTGACCATAAGGATTATGAAAGATGGTTGCAAGTGTACAACACTCACCAGCCCAGACATATTGTGCAGCAACCTGTGATATTGCATCTTCAAACTGACTCGGACTGAGTGTTACAGACAGATTTGCACTGGACTCAGTCTGGGACAAGGCATCATTAGCAGTGGCATTTATTCCAAGTAACAACATTGTGTATCTTGAGCCATGAGCATACAGGTAAGAGTCTGTAAGACCCTAGTAGCAACAGGATTGACATACTGATCAACGATCATGTGCACATCTTGGAAATATGTAGAGTTGCAAATAGCCATGGATATCTTGCCATTAACTTGAATTCTGCCCATCAGAAATTTGGGGAGCATGGCTAGACCATACCTGGTTGCTAAATTCAGGCATTCCACTGGGTGACCAAAGTGACCATGCCTGTGAGGTGTTGAATGATTGTGGTTGGTTGGTGCTAGCTAGTAAATTATTTTTGACATCCAAGACATCCAATGTTGTTGTTGTGTTCAATGAGCATATCACAAGATATCTTGTTGTTTGTGATATGGTTTTATTCCCTCCTAGATTGTTATCAGGCACTGATTATTAGTTATTTGAAAGCACTTAATGACTACCTGGTGGTGTGAATGTCCAATTTGTTTTGAAACTTGCAATATTGCTGATTGAATTGTCAATGTTGAGACTGGTGCTCACATCATAAAATATGTAACCTCCACACTTATGACTCTGTGAGAGGATTAGCAAAACCATGTCATTTATAAATGGGAGTTTCACAACCATTACTATATTGTTGTCCAGAATGCTTGTATCAGGTATCAAAGTTTGCACTGTGTCCTTCCCTGGCAATGTTGTCCATGTTAGCCACTACTATCTTATTAATTGCAAATTTCATGAATAACTCACACAAATCATTTGGTGGGTCAGTTTGAATGGCTCCAAAAGAAGGTACATTGATATTAAAGGGAGATTCATTGGTAGTAGTAGACAGGTTGAAAAGCAGACCACAATTGGCATGAATCCTGGTTGTGTTGACCATAGCATTTGTAGATGTCACACTAGCCATTGGAGTGTCATAAAGTGTGCTGTTAAGCAGCCCAATGGCAGAGAGACTCTGGGGCAATTGATCAAGTGGAACTATTGGAGAAAGTCCACCCCAGTCATATGTGGTGTTGCTGAAGCCAGGTGACCAAGCCAATGATGATGCTACAGTGTTGTGTTACAGTCGTCTTCATCCCACACATATGCTCTACCTTTTGCTCATCTTTCACCTTCATTAGAGTGCCTCACGCACGCCTTAGTGATTGGTTTATCTTTCGATGCTGCGCATCCTTTACTCATTCTTGCTTACTTGACGCTGATGCGTCCTTTACTCTCTTATTCATTCTTGCTTACTTGACGCTGACGCGTCCTTTGTTCTCTTTCCTTCTATGACATTCTACGCTTACGTGTCGTTGGGTATATAGTCCATTCGTTTACAACGATGTACTCTATTCTCGATCTGCGCAATCTAGCGTACTCTTGAGTCACCCTCAGTCCCTCAGTCCCTCAGTCCCTCAGCCTTCAGTCCGCCTCTTCGGCGTGGTCCTTCGTTCCTTCGTCCCTTCGAGCTGAGTTGTACCTCTTCGTGAGTGTCCTGCTCGTTGGTAAGTCTTTCGACATAGTCTTGATCCACTCGAGGTACGCCCTGCGTAACATGTTGTTTATGATCATTGAAAGTGACTCAAACTGCATCACTGTTGTTGAGGTGATGTGCAGAATGGATATACAACCATAGTATATTGTGATCATAAAGATCATGTGAAGTGATGTCACAACCTTGGTCTGTTGCCAAATCCCAACTAGTGCAGAACCGAGGCCCATCCATGCCTGTGAGATATCATGGATGTTTGTCAATATTTGATTCCTTTGAATTCCTTGAGAAAGTGCCAATTGTTGCAAGAGGGAAACCAATAGAAGTGTGTATAACTTTCCATCAAACAGTGAGTTACATTAAAGCTCAACATTTGAATTGATGAACTTGCCACATAGAAGAGTTGTAATGACCCTGCCAACATAGTAGTGGATACTTCTGTAACCAATTGGATGGTAATACAATGTTCAGGATGCCATATAAGCATCAACAGGAGGATGATATGAAAAAGGACAAAAAGTGCATGTAATATACAGCACAAATTGTACCAAGATAATTTGATGGTAGCAGACATCCAGCTAGGGATTTGAAAATGTCTCATTGATGGGAGGTTCTTTGGTGTACCTGGACCAGTGATGGTGTGATGTTGACACTCTGCTAGCAATCTTAAAGGTACTGAAATAAAAGTTGTAAGACATCAGTGAGGATGTTTGGCAAACAAATATAAGATGTGAGAACTTGAATATTAATATTACCTTGAGTTGTGGACCTATCTTTAACCTGAGGGCTGATTATTTGTGGATTCAGGAAAGATATTTCCCCAGCATTCACAGTCCCCTCAATCCATTTATCCATTGCTTGAAGTTGTATGTTGAACATACCCCCAGATTGCAGACACTTCCAAGAGGGGTTGTCAATTGCTTGCATACACCTGTGAAGAATGCTGATGTGGGCCCCAATCCATAGCAGTTCCAGCGATGTAGCCCCTTCAACTAGATAATGATCTCTTGTAGTAATAATTTCTGGCTGAACATGGGGAGAAAACCTGCAAGTGAGTATAAAATATACTGTGATTGACAGGATAAATGATGTGATGACCATAAATAAAATCTGGATGTGAAGATTCTATTAGCAGGAGTAGGTACCTTCAAAATAAATAAATAAAATGCACTGGAATTGTGTTGATCTATAAGAAAAGGTAGGTTCCATTGAGTGTACTGTGACTATTGTGGAAGACCCACATTCAGTCTCCATCTAAGCACTTGCTCAGTGGCCTTGATAGTACTGGAAGAAGGTGCAAACCCTCCAGCATCTTGGCCAAGTTGGCCAGCTATAAAGACAAATGTTGAATAAAATAAATTTTCATTTAATCAGACTCAAAATCTTGTACCTATCCATATCATCTGTGCAGCAAGTTGAGAAAGACTGTTCTCAAATTGATATTCTATGAGGGGATTTGATGCATTGATTGTATTTGTGCTCATGCCAATCAATGACAAAAGATTGCTAAAAAATTATAGGATTCATTTTGGGACTCAACAATAAAAACTTATACATTCATTGGAATTTGATTAAAACAAAAGCTCCAGGCTGATGTCATCTAAGATCATGGATTAATCTGTTGTTCAGGATTAAAAATGCAAGTAAGGATCTGTACCATTGCATTAAGCCCAGTGTCAGAACTATTTGAAAGAGTAGTCCATGTTGACCATGCCTCTGAAGGTGTGTCTGCTAGGTTTATTGTTGATGCAAGGGTTTTGTTGTTAACTTCCAGGTTATACACATTGTGGGACACCTCAAATGAGCAAGCTATCATATACACCATTGCTGAAGCATTTTGAGATCTTTTACTAATTTCTGAAGAAAAAAAGAACACAAGTTAAAATAACATCATGAGAATACAGTTAATAAAACTGGCCTGCTGATGGATCATTCCAGCTGATGTTTAAGCCAACATCATCTCCTATTGAACTATCTATGTATAATGGGACAGAGACCAGTGCAGCAAATAAAGATAAGTCTTGTTCACACTATCTACCATGAGCTTGCAAGAAAGAAGTGTGCAGCAATTTTGACTTGCCACATAGGTCAATTGTGTATCATCACCAGAAGCTTTTTAATACAGGCTTGAATCAGTTCAAGGCTAAACACCCTTCACAATACAATACTTACACACGTATATTTGATAGGACACCTCACCAACTCCATTTATTTCTGCAGTAATGTTAGATATGGCATTACAACTTGGATTGTCCAGGGGACCAAGTGCAATATTTGGAACAAGTCCACAATTTGCCCATATAGTATTTCCATTCACAGAGGCATCTATGATTTGAGGCATCTCCAGGAAAGTGTCATAAACTATATTGTTTGTTAACCCATCTTCTGACATCCCCACCAAGTTAGACATCATGAGAGCCAGTGGAGCCATCACTTCCATATCAAGGTTTGCCAGGTCAGAGGGGTCAGGCCAAGATGAGGTTGACAAAACAGAAATGGTAGATGTTGCATTGTATGGTTCAAACCCCATGATTGTCAGTGACAGGACATGCAAAGCAGTGATGCATGTCAGATAGAGAAGGACTAGAAATATGGCCTTGATGGCTACTGTAGTTTGTCTTTGATGCCATAACATCATTACAGCAGCCCCAAGCCCAGCCCAGGCACCAGACACATTGTGAGTGACAGTTAGCATCTGGCAACATGAAAGAAGGTTGGCCAAAGCAAGTCACTGGGTCATGAAAGTCAGCAATGCTGTATAGATCTGGAAACATAGTGAGAAGCACATCTGCCACTTTGAGTCTCGCTCACAGTATAGAATGCTTGTAGGAAGGCACTTAGTCCAGTGGTTAAAATGCTGTTGTTGAAGGAAACAGTGACAATGTGTTCTGGATGTTTCCACACCATGGCAAGGAGAACGAGATGAAGAATCAGTAGAAAACCATGGAGAATATAACACCAGTGGCGATGTGTGAGGATGGGGATACATGATCCTTGCTTTTCAGGATGGCCTGCCTCACTGTGAATAGTAGAGGATTCCACCAAGGTTGACATATCATCCAACAATTCAGAGGGAAGTAAATCGGGAGGCATGAGAGGATAGATGGGGATTTGGAACTCAGCCATACCTATGCATGATCATTATGCAGCATTGCCATTGACGACTCCACATCACAAAACCAGTGCCTTATTGGATGTGTAAAATAGAAGAGTGGAGTGTACTGTAACTCGAAACTCAATTCGGGTGGCTTCATGATGCCATGTACTGCCATCCTGAAATCGAGCCAAGTATAGCAATATTCAAGTTGCCAGTGGTACCAATGTCATGCACACCATTCAACAACATTATGAATTCCAGCACACTGGTAATTTGGTCTCCTCATACACCCAAACAGACTAGATGGTTCTGAATGCCAGTTACTATGTATGTGCTGGCCACTAAGAAACAAAACTTACAGGCCACCTGCTTTGTGCACCTTGAACCAACTCTTGGGCTGTGCTACCCTTTTGGCATGTTTGAATGAAAACTAACTTGCAGACTTCCTGGGACATGTGTGGTACATTGGAACTGCAACAAAATTGGCTTAACATGCACAGATGCTCAACACATCCTACGACTGCATGATGTACTGATCATGTGGGCAGATCCAAACTGAATTCCACCTGGGTCCATTTGGTGATAGGATGGTCATTTTGTCGGCATACAGAATGAAGGTGTTGCTTGCAGGATATGTGGGGCACAGCCTCACAATTGTTGCCTAGCCAACACAATTGCTGGGTAGAGTGATACTGTAAGTAAGAAACAAGTTGGAAACAGGAAAAGCAACACCTATGCATGATGCGACCATGGAGTGGAGCAGCAAAGGGCGGGATGCTGGTCAGAGATAGCTGGTGGTGTTCTCACCCCACTGCCAGCCTGGCCACCTAGGTCTTTCCAAGAAGTGTTCTTCAAAGACCCACTCTTGGCCGAATTGGTTTACCCTCGGAGGTGGGGCATCACAGCAGCACTGACCAGGGGAATGTATCTCCATGCAGGTCACGAGAAGCACTCCTCCCAGTGGCAATTGTTGCATCTCTGAAGTTACCAAGGTCAAGGCTGATGTGTCCTTTGGCTCGGCCATGTTCGATGATGCATTCAACCTGGTCAAGAAAACTCCCATGCAATGCATGTGGGCCGTGTTACACTCGACACGCAGGAGCATCCATTCTCAATGTCCATGGTCTAGCATGCTTCTCAATCTCTGATGCCAGAATTTCAATCCATGGCAAGATATCAATAGCCATCGCCAACTTTACAACATCAGAGACCACAGGGCCTGTTAAGTACACAGTCATGAACCTGTGCATCATTCCTGTTGATATTCCACACTCTCCCACTCATGAGTGATAGCCCAAGATACAAAATGTTGCTATTCGGGGTAATCAGGACCAGAGGTATCATATTAGCTGCTACCAAGTCCAATGCATACCTGTCCATGACACCCGGTCAAACTTTAGTTTGAAGAGGCAGTTCTCAGGTAGCATGCAATATGTCCAGGCTGGTGAGCGTTGTACGCACAGGGTCATCTCTCGTAATCCTTATGGTTTGATTTCAACCAGCCATACCAATGGTCCAAATGAACCTGGATTTGGGTCCAGTGAGGGCATTGTTATGAGCAGTGTCCTGTGGAGATTCAACATACATCCACTGCTGTCCCCACAACATTGATTGCAACGTCAGTGAATAAACAAGATCTCTGTAAGCCTTATGCATCCCATGACATGTGCTACAGTTCTAACAAACAGCAAAAGGCAGTGGTCACTTCCGTGGTCTGTTGTTTTTCTCATCCTTGCTATCTACATGGTTAACGTCACCCCAAAAGCATCTTGCATGATTTCTGGGTTGGGCTTGTTGGAAGTGGTGTGGTTGGAAGCTCATTTGGAGGTGATCTATGAACAGATGTTGTAGGCAGAAGACCTAACACTGCACAACTCAGGGAGAATGGTAGAATTGGGTTTGAGCCCAACTGTGGTATATGTATGTGCCACATACATATCTACAGGCTAGGTGAAGCTTGGGTGTGCCCACATCCTGCAGAACTGACTTATTATTTAGATGTCCCATCGCACTTGCCAAGAAGGAAAAGAATTCAGCATAGATTCCTCTTTTGTTGAATTACAGATTTCATATATCTAACCAAGACAGAACTTCCATCAGTGAGGGCCCAGGATATCTATGGGATGTACTCCATAACCTTGAAGAAACTGATGCCATGTTTCTTATTGTATGTTGGCAGTGAAATCTACATTCGTGTTTCCATGTTGAAGCAGAGATATATAACACCTAGCCTATATATCAAGGCCTCTCTCTGGTTGGACTGGACATGAGCAGTCAAAGCTGCTGACATTTAAGTATCTGCACAATCAGTAACCGATCGTCATACTAGGTATTCAAAAAAAGCATCTAAGCTGATGGGTTAGTGTATTCCTGCCAGACCATTGAGCGGAATGTGACACAGGTGCAATGTGGTACTTACAGAAATGTCCTTGATGAGGTTGAACAGATCATTGAACGCAGTTGAGGTCAAGGTCATGCCCAGGAAGTGTGCAAATCCTAAAAGCCAGCAGGAGCTTGAAGATGATCAGGTACGATTCATCCATTTGGGTTCGACCTTGAGCCAGGATCAAGTTCCCCTGGGTACTCCCTTAGTCTGTGGCAACACCGTACATCTCTTGCATTCGCCATTCATTTTGCATGAGAAAAAATGTTGTGATCTCTGCTCAGACATGATGCAGCCTCCCATGAGACACAGACATGTTGCACCCCAAGTCTTTATGACAGATGATATCATGCACCAGATGGCTAGCACCATTCCCCTGTGCGCCTTCTTCCCTTGGCAACGCACTACCCTGTGGGCGACCCCTCCAAGTACATTGGCATAATCAATGCCCATCCTGTGCTCATCTGCCCAAGTGGCACATGCACCTGTAGTGCTGCAGTCCGTATGCAGATCCTCTCATCTGCCTAACCATCGTCTGGATAGGTCCTCCCCCTCACTGAGCCAGTGCTCGAGATGCACACCTGTCATAATATTCCAACCTCTCTCACACCCACACATGCATCAACATCAACACGTGTCCCCCCCCTCCACCCATCTATAATCTATGGACAGAAAGAGAAGAAACACCCACACACATACATGACCCCCTTAATGAGCTGAATGTGCCTGGAGCATTCCAATATCAAGCCCACGTGCCATGCTCACTTCCCACTGCTGCTGTCTGAGAGACACCAACATGTTGGCACTCACACAGTCCCATGTCATTGGTGTCCCTATGCCCCTCATCACCACATTTCACAGGCACAAATCCAGAGTCTGCCAGGTGCACCTCCATTTCACTCCCTGCCACCGCCGCCATCAGCGTGGACCTGTCTGTACTGTGCACACTCATGTGCACATACTAGAATGAGCATGGCTAGGTGTGGTCAGGTATATTTGCCAGTGCCAGTCTCACTCCCCACCCTCAACTTACATGCAGCATCACTCATGCCCAGGTCTTGCCAGAGTGAAATGCTGAGCATAAGTTCATGCCTCATGCCACAAAGAGACTTGGACTGCTGCATACCCCCCTGCAATGGCTACTTATTATACTGGGTGACTACTAATCTCAACATTAATGATTTTATCACTGGCAGTGACATTGCAAGTGTCCAAACAATTGGACATTTACACCACCAGGTAACCATTACATCATTTCAATTTGCGTGTTATCAGTACCTGATAGTAGTTTAGGAGGGAACGAAACCACATCAAAAATGATGTTGCACCTTGTGATGTGCTTGCTGAACATGATGATAGTACAAGTGTTGAACTGCAGACAATACATTTGCTAGCACCAATCAATTATCATCAGTCAACCCCCCGCACCCATGGTAACTTTGGTTGCCTGGTGGCATGTCTGGATTTACCAACAGGTATAGTCTATCACACTTTTCAATCTCTGAAGGGATATCAATCCATGACAACATGTTGACAGCTATTGCCAATTCTACAGCATCGGAGACCACAAGGCCTGTTAAGTACACGATTGTGAATCTGTACATTATGCCTGTTACTATTCCACACTCTCCCACTCACAAGTAATAACTCAAGGTACGCCATGTCACTATTTGGTGTAAACTGGATCAAGAATGTCATGTTGGCTACTACCAAATCCAATGCATACCTGCCCATGACACCCAGTCAAAGTTAGTTCGAAGAAGCAATTTCCCAAGTAGCATGCAATCCGTTTGGGTTGGTGAGCATTATATGCATGCAGCCATCTCTTGTAATCCTTATGTATGGCTGGATTCAGCCAGTCATACCAACGGTCAGAATGAACTTGCATTCAGGTCTGGCAAGAGCATTGCTACAAGCAATCTCCTTCTATGGAGACTCCACATACATCCACCATCATTCCTGCAATGTGGTGCTGACCAATCACCCCAATGCCCACAGATAAAGAAGATTTGTGTAAGTCTTGTGCATCCTATAGTAGGTACTATGGTGCTGACAAACAGCAAGAGGTGGTGATCGCTTCCATGGCCTCTGTCATTCTTCTCGTCCCTGCCATTTACATGGTTAGCATCACCCCATTGGCACCTTGCACAATTTTCAGGTCAGGCTTGTTGAAGTGCTCTGGTTGGATGCTCATTCAGAGGCAATCTATGGGGAGATGCTGTAGGTGGAAGACCTGACACTGCACTGCACAACTCGGAGAGAATGATGGGTCTGGGTTTGGGCCTAACTCTATTGTACTTATATGCACTGTGTACATACTTGTGGGCCATTCACCTTTCATTCCTACAGTTTTGGAACAAGTAGGAAGACACCCACTGTGATTCAAGCCTGAACAAGGCATTACTGCAATCTGCCTTGCCACTTCAAGTTCTTCAAATGACTTGCACTTGTGTTCAAGCAAGTTCATCTTATGTGAGAATGTTGTCATGTGGTACAGTACCTTGAACCTCCATGGCCTACATCTTCCAAGGTTATCATCATTCCACACGAAACCCTGTGGACAAAAGTCTCTGTCCATCCCTCCTCTCTTCTACATGACATATTTGATATGCCTCGTTGATAGAGGTCTTCTGGCCGAGACAACACACCAAGGTACACACATGGATGTTGCCAATCTCCCTGAGATGCTACCGGAAATATGAGCACACATTCAGATCTTGTTCTGTATCTTACAAACGAAACGGTATGTTTTTTTTCTTCTTATTTCATGGGTACTTTCATACAACATCTCATCGATCTGTAGATGAACCCAGTACTACCTTGACGCTTGTCCCAGAAATTTTCAATCCAGACGTGCTCATCGAGCTTGAGGATGTGTTCAAGATTGACCTCTGTGATCCCAACTAAGTGGCAGAAATGCAACACAAGCTTCAGTAATTCCCTTTCACCCTTTCATGCGCGTGATCTCACATACACTTCAAGACTGGCCATCAAACACATGAATGTCTTTGCACCTCAACATGCTCATGTCCAGAAAGTGGTTTGTGGTTTTCGAGAGCCCTGGTGTCACTATTCATACTTGCTCTAGATGATACTCTTTGCCTCTACTGTGAAGCCATTTATCTATGACCTGCATGCATTGACAGATGCAGTGAAATCGATACCCTTTATGATACTGTTTTCAAGTTGCCCAAATGTCCTTGAGCCCACCCAAGGTTTGGAGCCCCCAGAGCACATTAATCTATGTCTGAGCTATCATACCATAGGTGCTGAGCAAGGAGCTTGATGATAATGCAGACTCGTTCAATCATAGCATAGATAGGTATGGGCTCTTCCATTTGTACGGCGTGTCCATTGACCATGTGCCTCAGCCTTCGAGCAATGCAGATCCAGACCATGCTCCCCCATGGGTTGCAGCACATCGCACGAGTGAACACCCACATTCTCACAGGCAATGGTGCAGCAGCATCCAACCATTGCTAGTCTTGTGACTTTTGCAATGCGTACCACACAAGAATGTCTCGGCAGCAGGACCAAAGTGAGCCATACATGTTATCTTTGGATGAGAGAGACAGCCCCATTGCATATGATGGTTACCCAACACACAAACCCTCGAGGATACCACCCTGCACTGAGGTGGTCTTGATAACAGGTATGACAGGTCTCATCAACTTGCATTTTCTCACACAGTTCTCGCAGTGTCCTCTAGTCAACAAAGTGCATGTGCTCAATCGCAAGGAATGTCAGCCAGGCCCAGCAGTGGATAAACAAGCTGCCTTACCCCACCCCAAGATGTGTATGAACATGTACGTCTGCACAAATTGTGGCGTTGTGCCTCGCTAACGCTGTGCAGCTTCTCTCCTCAGTGATGCATATAGTGCATGGCACATGGCTCTACAACATCTCTTTCCGCATCTTTTATGGCAATTTCCATGCTTCAGGACCTTGAGGCACTTTTTTGATGTCACCCTCACAAGCCTGTTTCACATCACCATGCCTGCTCTTTATCAGCGCCAGTAACTGCACACACAACTGCCTTGGATGCAGGAGTTCAGACCCCCCTCACAGGATTGCAAGCATCTCTTACTACCCCCACCCCATTTCCACAGTTGCAACACGACCAACAACATACACTCCAGTCGAAGTGCATCAGCAAACAAATCCTCACATTCACTGCATCATCCACTGCCCTCCAGCCTACTGTTGTCCCATAGGACCATTGTCTGGCAGTGCCAACAGCTGTTTGCATGACAATACCCTCTTCTCCCTAGATTGTTGATCTTGATGCAGCCTTTGGTGTGCTGCTGCACATCAATGAAGTACGTGGTCTCTTCAAGCATGCGACAGATCTGACCCCCATTAGGTCATGCCCTGGGTGCTGATGCATACTGTCACGTGTGTAGTGTGTGACATGCATGACACAATGGGGGTGTAGTACGTCCATGGGCATCCAATGTCTACACAAGTGTTACTCTGGAAGCTCAGTGAGGAGCTGCACCTCTCACTCATCTTGCTCTCGTGGTGGACTGCACAGCTCTCCTAGGGCATGCAGAGGGGGACACTGTACGGTACCACTGTGCCTGTCCTTCAACATCACCATGCTGAGGTTGATGGGTTAATCCAGGTGTTTGACCATGCAATTCGCAAGAGTGCAGGTGAGGCGGAGTTGCCAACATTGGGGATAGAGGATGTCCAGTGTTGGGTGCAGCTTTGGTGCAAGGTGGGTCTCGTGCTGACATCCTAATACAGCTCCATGTAGAGCTCACTTGTGAATTCAATACACCGTTGACATGTGACCTGTCTAGTCTGCAGAGATATAAGAAAACATGTTTACCAGAAAGATTTCACAGTGCCATCTAAATCTTCAACAGGGATCAAATCAGTGATGAACTGAGCCTCGAGCTTGCCAACGTTGATGCTGTTGCCCTTGTCCCTTCCTGTGCAAGTATGGATCTATACGTTCATGTGCAATCAAAGTTGGTTCATCACCTGTCATTCCCATCCTGTTTGTCGTCACATTCACAGCCACAGTCACAGAGTCCACAATGTATACTGCCATGTCAGATGGGCTCGTCATTGACCAGGGCATGCACATCATGGAAGGGGTTCCATGAGACAAAGATGCTTCCCAAGGGCCTCCAAGGGTAAACCCATCTGCCAAGAGCAAGTCCTTGAAAAATACCCCCTGGAGAGACCCTGGCAGATTAGGCTGGGAGTGGGGCAAGAACATTGTTAATCATCTCTGATCGGCATCATGCTCTTCCTGCATTTGGGTCTGCTGATTCTGAGTCCAAAACTGTTTCCAGCACTACCGTGTATGTTCGCACACACTGGCACACTCATACCCACATCCAGCTGGAACAGCTTGCCTAGCACAGTCAGAGCTGGTGCTCGCCCATCATCAATCCAGTGCATCACTGGTATGGCATGTCCACCATTCTGATGGCCGACTAATTCTATTCAAGCGATGGTCAGAGGATACATTGCCAAACATGAATGGGAGAATGAACGTCAAGAGGAGGATTCGCATCATCATCACAGAGAATGCATGTTTCAGCAACAGCATTGTCTGTATGACTTTTTTATGATGCTTCTAGTTTTGAAAACTGTTGCCAACCTGGCCCATGATGATGTGTAGGTATGTATTGCTTCTCCTGTTTCCAACAAGTTTCTCAGAGTAATCATGTTGACTAGGCAATGGTTGTGAGGGTGCATCCCACATATACTGTGAGCAGCACCTTCATTCTGTATGCCAACAACACAACCATTCTATCACCAAATGAACTCCAGTTTGAATCTGCTCACATGAACAGTATGCTATGCAACCATGGGCTGTGTCGAGTGTCTGTATGTTGGGTTGATTTTGCCACACCACACATAGGAAGTTTGTGAGTTTTATTCAAACATGTCGAAGGGCCAGCAGAGTCTAGGACATGGTTCAGGATGCACGAAGCAAGTGGCCTGTAAGTTGTGTTTCCTTGTGGTCAGCACATACAGAGTAGCTGGCGTTTGGATCTACTTGAATTTATTCTCCCCAGGTACCATGCCTTTTCTGGGAGACCAAGTTCATTTTGGAAAGCTCCTTGGGACCAACCTCAGCCATACAGTAATATTCAAGTTGCCAGTGTATCTTTGTCTTGCATGCCATTCGATGACATTTGTTCCACCAGTATAATCATGCTGTACTGGTGTGAGCCTATGCCACAACTGCTGACTCTTGAAAAATTGGCCAGGATAAATGATGAATGTGACCTTAATTTCATGCCATAATGAATCCATGGTACACTGCATCAAAAAGCCATCCAATCCAAGTTTCAAGTCACTCCGCTCTTCTGTTTTGCACATATGATAAGGCACTTGTTTCATGATGTAATCGTCAATAGCAATGCTGGATAAATGGTCATGTATGAGCATGGGTGAGTTCCAAATCCCCATCTAGTGTCTCATGCCTCCCAACTTGCTTCCCTCTGAACCATCAACAGAAACATCGGCCTTGATGAACTCCTCTACTGTACACAGTGAACCGGATTGTCCTGAGAAGCAAGGATCCCATACCCCCATCCTCACATGTCGCCACTGGTGTTATATTCTCCATGGCTTTCTGCCAATTCTTCATCTTGTTCTCCTTGCCATAGTGTGGAAACATCCAGAACACATTGTCATGGTTTCCTCCAACAGCAGTGTTCTTACCACTGGACTGAGTGCCTTTATACAAGCATTTTATACTGTGAGTGAGACTTGAAGTGGTGGATATACTTCTCACCATGTTTTCAGATCTATACAACATTGTTGACTTTCATGACCTAACAGCTTGCCTTGGCTGACCTTCTCTCACATTGCCAGATGCTGACTGCCACTCATGATGTGGCAGGTGCCTGGGCTGGACTTGGGGCTGCTGTAATGATATTATGGCATCAAAGACAAACAGTGGTAGCCATAAAGGCCACATTTCTGGTCTTTCTCTATCTGATGTGCATCTCTGTTTTGCATGTCATGTTGCCAACAATCATGGGGTTTGAACCATACAATGCAACATCTACCATTTCTGTTCTGTCAAACTCATCATGGCCTGACTCTTCCAGCCTAGTACACCTTGATATGGTAGTGCTGCCTCCACTGGCTTTCATCACATCTAACCTGGTGGGATTGTCAACTGATGGGTTAATAAACAATACAGTTTATGACACTTTCCTGGAGACACCTGGAATTGTCAATGCCTCTGTGAATGCAGATACCATATGGGCAAATTGTGGACTTGTTCCAAATATTACCCTTAGTCCAAAGTTTGATGGTAATGAAGCTCCTATTGTATTTAACATTACTGCAGAAATAAATGGAGTTGGTGAGGTGTCCTATGGTATGTCTGAATGTGAGTATTGTATTGTGAAAGGTGTTTAGCCTTGAATTAATCCAAGTTTGCATTGAAAAGCTTATCCATATGGTTCATTGGCCTATGATGCAAGTCAACATTGCTGGACACTTCTTTCTTGCAAACTCATGGTAAATAGTGTTCACAATGTCAAGATTCAACTTTTTCTGTGCTGATCTCTGTCCCATTATACATGGATAGTTCAATAGGAGAAGATGTTGGCTTGAACATTAACTGGAGTAGCCCTTCATCAGCGGGTCAGTTTTATTAGCTGTATCCTTGTGATGTTATTTCAATCTGCATTCTTTTTTTCTTTAGGCACTAATGAACAATCTCAAAATGTTTCAGCAATGCTGTATATAATAGCTTACTCGTTTGAGGTGTCTCACAATGTGTATAACCTAGAAGTTAACAACAAAACCCTTATACCAACAATGGACCCAGCAGATACACCTTCAAAAGCATGGTCAACATGGAGTGGTCCTTCAAGTAGCTCTGATACTGGGCTTAGTAAAAGGGTCCAGGTCTTTCCTTGACCTTTTGATCCTAACCAACTGACTATACAACTTACTTGTGCTGGCCTTAGATGGAATCAGCCTGGACCTTTTGTTTCAGTCAAATTCCAATGAATGAGTGAGTTTTCAACTTTTGATTGTTGAACCCCAAAATGAATTTTACAATTTTTAGCTATTTTTGGTCATTGATTGGCATGGGCACAAACACAATCAATATATCAAACCCCCTCACAAAATTTCAATTTGAAAATAGTCTATCTCAATTTGCTGCACAGATGATATGGATAGGTACATAGCCTTGAATCTTCATTAGATGAAGGTATAGTGTTATTCATGATTTACTTTGCTTCCATAGCTAGCCAACTTGGCCATGATGCTGGAGGATTTGTACCCTCTCCCAGTACTACTGAAGTTACTAAGCAAGTGCTTAGATGGAGACTGAATGTAAGTCCTTGTCATGCCCCATGCCTTCATTCTCTCACCCAACCACATCTGCCCCTATTCTGCCACCCTCCTTTGCCTTTGGGCAATACGTCCGCCCATCTCTGCTATGTCCAATGTCTCTTTTCCTTGCCCCACTTCTCCACTTTGTACCTTATGATCGGTTGTCATTGCTGGCAACTGTCTGATCCCTGTCTCTGTCTTCTTCCCTGTCATTGCACTCCGCTATCCCTTTGTAGCACTCCACCTTCCCTGTCATTACTAGCGTGACATGCCACAAGTATGTAGCCCTATGTACTCTCCCATGTCTGTGCTCCATCTACCCTTAACATAGCCTCCGCTCTCATGTATTTAATCTAGCACTTCGCTGAGGACTTTCCTCAGTTTGTAAATCAACTAAGTTACCTCCTACTCTCCTCTCTTGTCCCTCCGCTCCTCTTTCTCTCTCCCTCTCTCTCTGCCTCAATAGCTTGTCGCTGTTGTTGAATCTCTGTCCAACTTCCGCCCTCCGAAATAAGAGGACTGGGTCAGTATAAGGGCACAGGCATTACCTGAAGCCACTGTCCTCATCCCTCCGTGCATCTGCTCTGCCTCCAACCTCCAACCCTTCGTGCATACATCCGACCTCCGGAGACCCGGAGGAACCGGACTTGACAGTCCTCCACAATGATCACAGTGCACTCAGTAAACCCTGCCTTTTGTTATAGATCAACACAGTTCCAGTACATCTTTTTATTCTGGAGGCATCTACTCCTGCTTATAGAATCTTCATCAAACAGGTTATATTTATGGTCATAACATCACTTACCCTGTTAATTACAGTATTTATCATGCTCATCAGCAGCCCCTCTGTTGGTGATCAGCTAAAAACTGCTGCTACAAGAAATCATCCTTTTGTTGAAGGTGCTACTTTGATGGAACTGCTATGGATTGGTGCTCATATTGGTGCTCTTCATAGGCATATGCAAACAATTGATAACCCCTGCTGGAAGCACCTGCAATTTGGGGGTATGTTCAATGTACATCTTCAAGCAATGGGTCAATCAGTTGAGGGGGCCATGGATGTTGGAGAGATACAAAACATGACTAGCTTTCAGGTTGAAGATAGGTCCACAACTCAAGGTAATATTAATTTTCAAGTATTCACATTTTATGTCTCAATATCCCCCATTGATGTCTTACAACCTTTATTTTAGCACCTTTGAGGTTGCTATCAGAGCACCAATGCCACACCACCACTAGTCCAGGTACACCAAGGGATCTACCTTTGTCAAGGCATTTTCAGTTTCCTAACTGGCTCACCAGCATTAAACTATCTTGGCACAGTTCCTGCTATATATTGCATGCAATCTTCATCCTTCTTCATATCATTCTCCTTTTGATGCTTATATCCCATCCTGAACATTCTGTTATTGTTCACTCAGTCACAGGAGTTTCTACCACTGTGTTAGCAGGATCATTGCAACTTTTCTATGTGGTGAGTCCATTAATGCTAGACATTGGACTTTCAGCTGACTGTTTAATGAAAAGTTATACACACTTCCATTGGTTTCCCTCTCACAACAATTGGCACTCTCTGGTGCAATCATAGGAAATCAAACTCTGACAAAGGTCCATGACATTTCACAAGCATGGTCTGGCTTTGGCTCTGCACTAGTTGGAATTTGGCAGCAGACCTAGGTTGCCACATCATTTCACAGCATCTTTGCAATCACAGCATATTATTGTTGCATATCCATTCTCCATGTCACCTCAACAACTGTGATCCAGCTGGAGTTATTTTCAAGCCTCACAAACCACACCATGACATCTACATTGGCTTGGTCACCTGACTTTGACAATGCCACATACAACTGGGGTGCACTCTCTCTGATAGTTCCACTCACTCAGCTTCCCTTGAGTCTCTCTTCCAATGGACTGATTGACAACACACTTTATGACACTCCAACAATTGATGGAACATCTACCAGTGCAGTGGTCAACACAACCAGGATTCATGCCAATTGTGGCCTACTTTCTAACCTGTCTATTGTCAATGAGAATACTTTGGATGTTACTGTACCTTCCTTTGGAGTCATGAGGGCTTTCTTCTCACCAATCTGTCAGTGAGCTAATTGTGAAAATTTGGATTTGTGAAATAGTGACTGATATGGATGATGTTGCCAGGGAAAGACTTTGTGCAAACTTTGATCCCTTTTTTACCAAATGACACAGGGCCAACTGTAAATCTTCTATTTATAAGTGTGCTAGTTATTGCTAACCCTCTCACAGCCTGCTGCATGCAAAGACTACCTATTTTATTATGTGAGCACCAGTCTCAACATCAATAATTCAATCAGCAACATTGCAAGTCTCAAAACAAATTGGACATTCACACCACCAGGTAGTCATTGTGCAAACCAGATTGTCCAGAATTACTGGCTAATGATAAACCTAGGAGGGAATGAAAGCATATCAGAAACTACATCATATCTTGTGACATGCTCATTGAACACAACAACAACATTGGATGTCTTGGATGTCAAAAACAATTTACTGGCTAATGCCAACCAATCACAATCAATTGACACCTCACAGGCATGGTCACTTTGGTCACCCAGTGGAACACCTGGATTTAGCCACCAGGTATGGTCTAGCTATGCTCCCCAAATTTCTGATAGGCAGAATTCAAGTTAAGATATCCATGGCTATTTGCAACTCTACATATGCCCAATATGGGGACATGACTGTTGATGAGTACATCAATTCTGTTGCTAGCGGCTTACCTGTGTTCTCATGACTCAAGATACACAATGTCATTGCTTGGCATGAATGCAACTGCAAACTTTGTATTGTCTCGAACGGAGTCTAGTGCAAATCCGTCCATGATGCTCAGTCCGAGTCAGTTCGAGGATGCAATATCACAGGTTGCTGCACAATATGTCTGGGCTGGTGAGTGTTGTATGCATCCAGCCATCTCTATTGATCCTGACAGTTGAATTTCAGCCGGTCATTCCAACGGTGAGTATGGACCTGGATTCGGATCCGGAGAGAGCATTGTTATGAACAGCGACCTCCTGTGGAGACTCCACGTATGTTCATCATCGTTCCTGCAAAGTGATGCTGAATGACGATCACACCAGCAGATAAACATGATCCCTGTAAGTGTTGCGCATGCCATAACAGGTACAATGGTGCCAACAGACAGAAAAAGACCGTGGTCGCTTTGGCGGCCTCTGTCGTTCTTCTCATCCTTGCCATCTTCATGGTCGGAGTCAAGCCACTGGCACGTTGTGCGATTTCGGAATGGAGGGTGTTGGAAGTGCTGTGGTTG
>JBBPUI010000501.1:0-20062 GCA_038094615.1 Heimioporus aff. retisporus
GAGGTAACAGGTGATCCATTATTCGTACGAAGAAGGGAAAAAGCGGTGATGTTTGAAAGACCCGACACGCAATTGTTTGACATTGCACAGCTAGTGACGTCCGCAAAACATTGCGTAAAGTTCACCGCGCCTGCTGAGTCGACGAGGTATAAAGCAGGGAAGAAGAATAAGATATAGGCTGTAAACCCTTTATCAGTATGTATGCATAACGAAGGAGGTATCAAAAACCTTTCCAGGGGTATGGCAGCATGCAAGGCAAAATGAATGAGATAGTTCGTGCGTAGGTATTTCAATGTTTGGGGTTCCAGCTCCGTCCAACTTTCTGCGCAGTTCATCACGAAACGAACGTTGAATAAATGAGATTGCAGGATTGGGATTGGACAAGGCCTCTCGAAAGATGGTTGCCATTTATCACGTAGCAGGCACCTCCTCTTGGTATTGTACTTATTCCGGGGATCGTGGCGAGCTGCACACAGCATCAAGAGTCCATTCTAGCAATCACCGTCAGGAATATTCCAAATTGGGGAAAATCACTCACTTGTACAAGTGGCCAAAGTGACGGCAAGTGGCAACCTGCATGTTACGGCAGTAAGTTTGGTCGGTGGTGCCTGGGCCTGTGGCCTGGGAGGACACCAGTCACCATGCACCAGGTACACCTCCTTATCAGCAAGATATTTGATACAATCTGTCGGTCGGAGAGGTATGACACAAGTTGGACATTATTCATGTCTCCCTAGTCACTCTTACGATCCCAAGTACGGAGGGATGAGGAGGATCTCGACGCGGTGATTGTGCACTTGGTGTGCACATGGATGTTTCCTCGTCCTGAGGGCTATCCCACCTTGTTTGTCCCCACCACATCAAGGGCATAGCTGATGATTTCGCAGAGGATTTACAAGCAGGCTTCGAGCTCAGTGATGGTGATGCCAAATTTAAAGTCCAGGTGGCAGTACATTTCCCCAAACACGCGATATGATGCATGATGTATAAGGGTTCAGAACGCGTTCGAACGTGTTCGAACCGCTCACTCACGTTCGGCTTGTTGTGAACGTGAACGTCCACTAGTGTCCGGTTCAGCTTTTCATTTGAACCTTGAACTGAATGAACGTTTGGTTCGACAAAAGTCCGGTTCGAACCGAAGTTCAGGACCGAACCTGTGCATCACTAAGTAGATCGGAAAGTGTGATCGCCCAAGAGATGATGGAGACACTTCTGCGGGACTGCTCAATGTGCAACTCCCTTTGCCACATGACCATAAGGTTCTTTGAGGGTGGTGCTAGTAGTCAAACTCTTGGAGCAGGGGCACCATTTGCTGTAGTCACAGATGACCCAGAGGTATATGCCCCTCGATATGCTGCATCAAACTAGCGGAATAGGACAAGAGCCCCCATCTGATCTGATTTCAAGCGCATGAGTGCTCAGCTGGTGCAAAGAGCCGTGATAGGCCCGGCCGCAGAGTTTCAATGGTGACAGCATCATGGTTAACTATCGAAGAGGCGACACGGCGGTACAGAGATCTGTCAAAACATTAGGGGATATTGCCACTCGTAGACTGACTCAAACACCTGTGTTTATCACCATCGGTCAGGCCAGTCCATCTTTGTCTCTTTCATCTGAACTCCAGACAGTCAGTGCTTGACGAATGCAGAAATTCGTCTTGTTCAATCGCTCCTGCCGGCGTCCATGCCCTTTCCTGCCATTCTCAGAGGACACCAGCATAGCTGCAGCGCCGACAGCGCTCAACACGCAAGGGTGCAAAAACGTTCAACTCCTTGTTTGCACTCAGCGGCCGCACGATGATTGTGCTCGATGCCATCGGGGATTGTTCCGAGCACGTGGTTGTACTCGGATTCGCGTTCCCGTCCGCTTGCCATATGGCAGTTGAGGCCGAGGTCGACACGCGCCAGACAAGATTTAGTGGACGATCTGATGTTGGCGATGGTCGATGTGTTTTGTATGTGCATGTTTTCCGAGCAGCGTTCTGATTCGCCTGTAGAGTGACGCCCCATGCTCACTCGAGCCGGACTGTACTTGGGTAGTGTGGGGATTGAACAAGGGGTCCAATGCTGTCGACAAGTGCATTGTCACGCTTGATCAGCGGGTCAGGTGTAGTTGTTTTGTACTACTGCACGCCCACAGGGTCCGATCTTGTGCTGTACCGAGGTTCTCAGAAAAACTTTCCAAATTTAGAAATTTGAGAATCAGTCTGAGAACTCCAGCTATCAGTCGAGGCGTAAACGTCCGGCTTTCCGTACACCCACGCTCAGCACCAATCTGCATGGCGAGAAACTGCTCACACATTCCAGGAAACTTCCCAAAGTTACTCAGCGCTCACAATGTAAAGACACAATCGCAGATACAAAATCCCATTTACGCGCATTGATACACAAACGTTGACACAAAAATCGACAAGATCATCCTACGCTCAGTACTCAGTTCCCACCACGCAGACGAAGAACTGAAAGGACGTCATAAACGTGCCTCAAGGAATTCAAATAAACCACTTACCAAGGTGCAGCGTGCTCTCTTTCTGGATGTTGTAATCCGAGAGGGTACGCCCATCCTCGAGTTGCTTACCAGCAAAGATAAGGCGTTGCTGGTCGGGAGGGATCCCTTCCTTGTCCTGGATCTTCGCTTTCACGTTGTCGATCGTGTCAGAGGATTCAACCTCCAACGTGATGGTCTTTCCAGTAAGCGTCTTCACAAAGATTTGCATTCCACCCCGGAGACGGAGCACTAGGTGGAGCGTCGATTCCTTCTGGATGTTGTAGTCAGAAAGGGTGCGCCCATCTTCTAGCTGTTTTCCAGCAAAGATAAGACGCTGCTGGTCAGGGGGGATGCTATAGAAAGTGAGCCAAAACATTACTAGTAGGTAACAAGGTGCTTACCCTTCCTTGTCTTGAATCTTGGCCTTAACGTTATCAATGGTGTCAGAAGACTCCACCTCAAGAGTGATGGTCTTTCCGGTCAGGGTCTTTACAAAAATTTGCATACCACCACGCAGACGGAGCACCAAGTGAAGCGTAGATTCTTTCTGAATATTGTAGTCAGAAAGAGTGCGTCCGTCTTCCAACTGTTTCCCAGCAAAGATCAGACGTTGTTGATCGGGAGGGATGCTGGTGGCAGTCAGACCATATTCAAATATTAATCGAAAAACTTACCCTTCCTTGTCCTGGATTTTTGCCTTGACGTTGTCGATGGTGTCAGAAGACTCCACCTCGAGGGTGATAGTCTTGCCCGTGAGTGTCTTCACGAAAATCTGCATGCCACCACGGAGACGAAGCACCAAGTGGAGCGTCGATTCCTTCTGGATATTGTAATCAGAGAGGGTGCGACCGTCTTCCAGCTGTTTCCCAGCAAAGATCAGACGCTGCTGGTCCGGAGGGATGCTGTAGAAAATGAGAAGAGATCGATACAGGTGGAGCCAAAGCACTCACCCCTCCTTGTCCTGGATCTTGGTCTTGACGTTGTCGATGGTGTCGGACGACTCGACCTCAAGGGTGATGGTCTTACCAGTGAGGGTTTTCACGAAGATCTGCATGCTAGATATCGATGAGTGAGGTGGGGGACGAAGGGAGGGAGGGGATCTCACGTAGAGGTGATGGTAGTTATGTCCAAGGATGATGTGGCAGCAACGCTCTCTGGGGTGCTTTATGTAATAGGCTGAGTTTGAATAACGGCAGTCCAGACCAACACCGATGAGGGTAAGTAGTCCTGTACATGTAACCTAGTATTACCTGGCGAGCGTTCTGAGACTCGACATCTACAAGTGAGCAGTACATGTATATATATAAAGGAATGGTAGCGTTGTACATATATGAACAATATGCACCCGTGCAAGAAATATCTCAACGAGCGGAGAAAACATATATAACGTCCCATCTAGTCAGCTTGACACGCAGGAAAGTAAATGGACAATGCGAAGTTCAAGCATTCTTGCCAATGTGAACCTTTCCCCTTAATGGAAGGCCCTTGAATTGGAACGCGATATCCTCTCCGTTTCCATCATGGAAGGGTAGACCAATGACCTTGACCCCAACGTCAACGGTACCCTCAAGGCCTGCTGTCGCACCGTTTGAACCAAAAAGTATCTGAACAAAGGAAGTTATGGTGAACGTGGGAAATTCAAGTAAATCGGTCAGAGGTTACCTTGGACACAAAATTGCTAAATTCCTTCTCCCTACCAGGTAGGACTTGAATGGGTACATCAACAATCGAAGCTGATACCGAGAAAATGGAGCCCTCTTCGTCGGTCCCATTGTAAACGCTCTGCGCATCTAGCCAGTCGTCAGGCAGAATATGACCAAAAGCGCGAGGAGGGAGGGGCTGTGGGAGGCGACTCGGAGTATTCCCAAAGGGAGAATCCAGAGGTGAAATCAACTCGACTTCGTCTACATCGTATACCAGGATATCTGGCATGATCTGCTGGACTTCCATCTGGAAGTTCATGCCTTTCGGGAGCACGATTAAACCGAATACTTCACCGCTAGCTAAAAGGTCGGTTCCGTATGGCTTGACCTTCATATTATGGATCGTCACGTTTCGTAAAACGTTGGGCTTCGTGGCTGGAGAGGGAAACTCGGTCTCAACAACGAGAGATGGAAATAATGGAGTGCTGATGGTTATTGGATTGGGCTGGAGAGACAGGTAGCGAGAGGCGAACGTCGACAACGCTTCGATGGCGGTAGATGGCAATGGAAGGATCCCGCCCGAGATAAAGAGCGTGATATTTGGATGGGTGAGTGCGAATGGTTGAGTTTCAGCAGAGGCAATGGGGAGATATCCTTCTGCGCCCCCAGTTGGGAGGGATACGATGAAAGGTAGTGCAGGGATAGTCATTTCGAATCCTGGTGGTACAGGATCGATGATAGTAGCACGCGCGTTCAATTGAATTTCCTTGTTCGTTGAAGAGATATCAAATGATTCAACCGTAAGAAGCTGGGAGAAAGATGGCAAGGGGCGGTCCTCGCCTGGCTCTGGTAAGCCTGGGATAGGTGGAACTGCAAAAAGCTTGTATTTAGATTGAAATTAAATGGGAAATAGAAAGACTCACTGGGCAGCGAAAATCGAGTTTCGACATTGTTGAAACGGGCGGAAATCATACCCCGCCATCCACCACCATTGAGACCGCCTCCACGCACGGTAACAACTGGTATAGATCCCTGCAATGACATTGCTCCATGGCGCCAGGAAACCTCCACAAATTCAGAAAGGTCTGAAGGATTATCCGTGGGCCGTACAAAGACGGGTATAGAGACAGGTGTTAACCATGACAAGTCGTTGGGTGGATTGCTTGTAATGGGTAACTCCACTGGCTGTGCTGAGACGGTCGCGAGCAAAGCTCCGTCAGAAACGAGATAGACGGTGGCGACGTTGGCTGTTACGGTCCCCAGGAGGCGAATGCCGACACGACCGAGAGACTTCCATAAACCACTTAACGCTCCTTGGACACCGTTGCTGTTGACACCGATGACGGACCCGGCGTCAACGCCCACCTTGGCGTCTAACCTTATCCACAACCCTCCGTCTGTGGCATTGATAACATCTACTTTGTCTGGGCCTTGAAAGACGACGGCCTTTGCGAGTACGTCATCGGGTGAGACATAGGAAAGTCGTGTTGCGTAGGAGTAGGCTAGGAGTGCCAAGAGCAAGAATACAACCAGGCAGAGAGAGAGGGTGATGAAGAAAACGAATAGCAGTTTCTTGTAGAATCGACGACGCGCTATGGCGTTACTTTCGGGGATGAGTTCATCCTCCTCCGCGGCGCTATGCTGACTTGACCCAGCCTCCAGAAGTGGCGTGGTTTCTGTAGCTTCGTGCGGCTCAGCCTTCGACTTTCCCTTGGTATAATTCTGTGTATCCTCGAGTACCGCCGCCATGGAGGTTGTAGTGAAGAGAAGAGGTGATACCAAAAAGCGAGCGTTGAGCGTGAGTGCTGCGTGATCGAACGTGCAATCCAACCACAGCCTCGACTAAATCTGGATTACAGTTAATCTACTAGCCTTAGACACGTTTTACAATGACAGCTATGCACAATGATTACAAACTCGATTCCGTTTCACAGCGAGCACATCGACAAGTGAAAAACCAACTTTCTTCCAGTTCTTTTCTCCTTTGATCCACTGGCGAGTCAGTGTCAATGTAACTGATGCACAGCTCCTCCCCGGCCCGAATTTTCCGTGTGACTTCGAAATGAAGTGCCCGTCCGTCTCGTTTCTTCACGACGTTTGGCGCGCAACCTGACGATTCCATGGTCACTTGCATGCCAATACATTGCAAAGTACGCACTGTGATTGAAGTAACTCGCGCTGACCCATATTCCCCACCCCAGCATTTCGCCTCTTTTGTCACCATCCCATATCCCAAATGCATTCCCGGTATCGCGAGAGAGCACCTCCCGCACGGTGGGCATATATTTCCGGAGGTGTTTTGGGAGTAGATTTGCAAGAAAGAGATAGACACGCAGATAGGCGGTGAGCATGTATGGCCGCGTGCGGACGTTGCACAGCTCGCTTG
Source organism: Heimioporus aff. retisporus (assembly GCA_038094615.1). Lineage (NCBI taxonomy): Eukaryota > Fungi > Basidiomycota > Agaricomycetes > Boletales > Boletaceae > Heimioporus > Heimioporus aff. retisporus. The sequence goes on from JBBPUI010000501.1 coordinate 6,517, forward strand.
TCTGCAGATTCAGCAATTCCGTCCAGGGTTCGGATCGGAGGTTCTGCTCGCTACGTGATACCGGATCAGATAGCGAAACCCGCTCATCGCAGTATCTGCGCACTACAGCAACCGCAAGTGAACGTGCGACCTCGAGTTCCATATCCTCCAATTGGAGCGTCGAGCAATAAAGAGCGAGCTGGGACCTCGAAGCAGCAAGAGTTTCTGCCCATTCCCAGGCCTCATCGATTGACACTTGAGTGGCTGTCCGGTTTTCGAAGGAGGAAAAGACGGATTTGACCCTGAGTTCCTCTTCCACGGACTTGAATCGCTTTTGAGTGGCAGCCTGGCCCTTGGTTAAGAGCGCATCCATCTCCATCAGTAATGGGGATAACTCGTCGCACTCCCAGATATCTTTGCAGATATCGCTGCAGAACCAAGTAGTCGTCCCACCAGGTCGACTGCATTTGATCTTCCAGGCGCGAGAGGATCCGACGGTAGGGGGAGCATGATCACTTGCAGAGTATGTGAAGCACTGGGCACAGACTTCCTTTCGATAATCTTTGTAGATCACATGGGTGAAAGGTGCTTCACTCGAATGGATTCGAGTCCCTGGTTCGATGTCGCAGGTCGCGAATATAGAACGTCCGCCGTGGTTCGTGACTTTGATCTCGATGTTTGACCAACGACCTGCAGGAGAAGACATGTCGTTCAGGACGGCGATTGTCCGCTTCGAACAAGTCGGACAGGTCCATCTGCTAGCATGTCACCCAGGTCAGCCGGCCCGACGGCCGACGGCAGGTCGAATGATAGAACCCAAGATAACCCATTTATGTAACCAATCGTAGCATAGACTCGAACCTGAAGCTCGAAGTTCGGATTCAAGTTAGCAAAACATTATGCACAGACGCGACGCACGACATTTTCTTGTCGAATATTAGAGGCAGCAAACCAATGAAGCCAATCAAGGTAGACATTGAATAAGAATTCGATCAAACGTAAAAGGAAAAGTCTCTTCATACTCGACCATAAAGGTGATGTGAACTCCGATCAACGCTCCATGCAGGAAATTTTCACCTTGAGAAGATATAATAGGTCAGCTGATAGGCAGGGGAAACACGGGGGCCGTCGAGGCACACAGTGGATGTCATCTAAGTATGCATCCCCTCGCGAACCACAGCATTTGACCACGAGCATCTAGCATAGATGAGGATTTGAACACCCTCCAGTTCAGTATTTCACTGGGCAGGCATGGATCATGCCAAGTGGGTAGGTGCAAGGCTATGCCTTTGTGTGCTATGCAAACCAGGGGTGCCGGTGATTAGTTCCCTTTTTCAACGAGATGAACTATGTACTAACTTGGATTGCAACGGCTGTAATAATGATATGGCTGGTGGCCACACCTTGCTCAGTGGATGAAATACGCTGTGCGGCCTGTGCTCATAAACGAGTATACAATTTTCACTATATAGTAATGCATACTCACGGATTACACATCCAAGTCCGTCACGGCGTCGATGAGAGTACAACTCTCCCGCGAAACGCGGCCTAGTACGTGCCTTGTATTACCCAGCGATTCATCATTTCCATAACCATAATCAAGGGAGCGCCTTGATAGACACTTTTGATATTCTTGTGTGGGTGCCGGTGCCGCCAGTGGACACACGCGGAGCGGAGGTCCAGATTATTTTCGAGCACCATGGCGGTTGTATTTCTCGATTCCTACATGAATCGTGTCGGTGAAGCGCGTGCTGCTTGCCCGTTGACTATTCAACCTCCAATGATTTGATTCGACTCGCTCTCAAGTTTTAGCCAGCTTTCAACTTGAACCTATCAGCGGTTCTTTTCGAAGAGGAGCGGTATCTTGTTGGCACTTCCAGGACGTACGAGACACAACGGCTATCTCTCCGGATTTCTGAGCCTGCGAGGAAAGGCGGGAACGCAGTTGGTAGTGACTCCCCGAAAGCTTCAACATAATACTACGGTGGCAGAGCCGCGGCCCACACTAGCCATAACTTGAGCTCGAGGAGTGACGTGTTACCCAGTGAAAGCAACCAGTAATTGGTAAATAGCTACTAGTACAGAACGAGTCACACAGAATGGGTGACCTCCCAAAAGACCGCAGTGTCACCGTTCATCGGTCATGATCACGTCCTGTGGTATATCTCCTGAAACATCCATCTCCTCCACTAGCTCCGGCAACTCAAACTCGACCAGCATGTCACCATGGTCAAACCTGCCAATCCTCCTTGCCCAGTGGATGAGCCTTTCCTTTCCTTCCCCTTCCACGAGGTCTCGGCGCCGGAGCAGGTAGCGCTTGAGCATCCACGGCAGACCAAACCGGACTATGATAACAAGAGCCAGCTCTGGCTCCTCGATGATCCACTGATACGGTTTATCCTCTGTGCGATCATGTAGCGCCTCAAGCAACTGACAGAACCTATCGTACTTTTCCCGGATATGGTCCTGCAGCCGGACCAACAAGTCGATGACGATATCCTCTTCCTGTGGGTAATAGCGAAGATGCTCGAGCCCGCCATCGAACACGTACGTCAGCATGGGGCAACGGTCGATGATGGTGTAGCGCCGGGAAATCTCAAACATGTACGCTTGCGTGTGTGACCTGTCGATGGCCTTTTGGAGATCTTCCGTCATGATGTATGTGATCGAGCGCAAGGCAAGCTCCCTGTGTATGAGACGAGGATCAAAGAAGTACATCTTGATTTCCTCATCTTCGGGTGGTGGTTGGGTGAGGAACGTCTGACACGTGGGTGAGATCGCATCATCTAAGTGTAGCCGTCACTCTCACCCGCACGGTGGGATGACCAAGGCCTAGCCTTGCCGTGCGCTCATCAATCTTGATGAGATTACCGCACAGCATCAACATGTCATCTGGGGTGACAACCGCCAGATCATCGTTCAAGCGGAGTGGTGGGGGTTCCGTAGGGTTTGCTATTTCAATCTGAACGGCTTCGATGATTTGAGCAAGTGACATCGGGCGGAGTGCACCTCCTAGCCACTGTATGGCCCTTGAGACAATCTGTCGGACGTCATGGCTCCTCTCGTTGGCCCTGCGAAGGAGGTTGTAGTGGAGAGTTTCCAGATCTTTGGGGGCTTCATGGATCATCTCGTTTACCTGCGCAACGGATCGGCAGACATCCATGGAATCAACGATGCACTGAGCGAGCCAGAAGCTGAGCGGATACTGAACAACCTGGATACTGTTTGCAAGAAAGCGGACACTTACGACCCCTTGTTACGGGTGGTCGCGCCATCGAGCACTTCGACCTTCTTATACTCTGGAATTGCTTTGAGTCTTGGATGATCCATCATCCGCTTCATCAGCCATTCGCGCATATCTGCAGTCGAATACCCTATATAGTTCTCCAGGTCGATGGTAAGACGGTCTTGATACTTATCGAGGATGAGTGGTTCCGGCCTGCTCGCAACCACAACTCGAACGTTGGGTTCTTGCATGAGCTCCTCGAGGAAATTCATCACCCCTGGAACATCATCACATTCATTGAGGCCGTCAACGAAAATCGCCTTTTTCTCGTGTAATTGCATGGCCTGCATGACAAGAGCCTTGTAGGTCTCTATATCTGTGGGCGGCGGAAGACCGCTCAGGTACCGCTGTGCAAGGACAGGAAAAGTCACTGCGAGATCTGGTTGTGGGACTTGCAAGAATTGAACGAAGAGTGACTTGAGGAAGGTGGAGGTTTTCATGGACCGCGCATCGCGGAAATCGAAGAAGTAAAATGCAGGGAAGAATTCTGGGGGAACATATGGGGGTTCGTCGTATTCTCGCTTGTGTCCAACCAGCTTCTCCTGTTCCTCGATCTTTTCCCACAATTCCTTGAATATCTGATCGACAATCGCAGCGCTACATGACGTTAGATGGTGCGAGGGGAACATCCAAACAAACCTACAGAATGACAGACTTGCCAGAGGCAGCTATATTACAATAAGAGATTGGACTACAAAGTAAAGCGAAGACAGCGTACCTTTACCACGAATCCAAAGGAATCCCTCCTTGGCCGACCGCCATTCATGGTACTGCTTACAAACACCCCGATCGAAAACCCATTTGCACGTTCCTTCGCGCCTCTCCCTCGACATAAATTCCTGCCTATCAGTGGTATCAATGAAACCTATCCATTCAATTATGTCCAGGGCCAGCTTGACTGTATGCATACATGCTTAAGAATAGCACCGTGAACAACAATACGACTAACTTTTGGGCTCCAACTTCCTGTGTCTGCAAATGTAAAGTATGAGAGAGCGCTTGAAGCAAGATGTAATGGAGTGACATACGATCTGTAAAAGTCGTCATAAAGGGTATCTGCGGTTATTTGTTTATACCGCTGAATGAGATAAAGCTCTTCCTGCAACCTCTCCAGCGAGAGTGGGAAGGGACCCCTGCGCTGAAGGGGTGTGGCCACGCGCCTGTAGTCGTCGATCGCCTTCGACATGATCTTGTGGGCGGCATCCATGCGTGAAGCGAACTGCTCGAGAGCGCCTCCGGGGGCCCAGAGGCCTTCTATCTTCTTGCGGCGCTCTAGATAGCCCTCAGCTTTGCGCTCATCGCTGGTATCAAGAAGAACCTTGGTGCTATTCGCGGCACCGCCGACGGTGATGTATTCATCCAGCAGTTGTCGCCGAGGAGCTTCCGATGCACTATCTGATGCCAGAAATTGATAAAAACAGATGATTGTTCTGGACAGCAATGATGAAAACTGATCGATCTTGTCTCGCACGTCGAAGTCTGGTTGGGGGGCGTCCGTGTCCATTGTGGCCGGGCGGTAGAAGAACTTGAGGTTTGTGAATGTGGGCGCTGGAACACAGCAAGTTTAGAATGAGAATAAGCGCTGGCCGCTGGGACCACCATCGTGCTGCCGTGACCATGAGAATGAAAGACTACGCTACTTCAAGTAGACATGCCAAGTCAACCTTCAACGCAAACCACCACAAGTCGGGCCATCAAGGATATGGAACACGTACCACCGTGCGTCTTCCTGATGATCGACACGACCTGGAATTCATGAGGGACCTATTTTACTGGTGCAATGCATCGAATGACAAGCTCTCTTCGGTTGGAAAGTTGGAGTGGCACTCTAACGGTTTCCTCCGTTCTGAATCCTCCGAATGGCACGGGGCTAGGTTTCACCGAGAAGCACGCACGGTTCCACAGCACCCGTCACTGTACTACCGGGGTCGTGATCGATCATAGCACTATATAGGCATCGACGTCAAATAGATCCCTCAAGGCCTGAAGCCGTCGTCGACGCCGCACGGCATCTGGGGAGCGATTGTTTGTTCTTGAATGCCTTGGCTAGCCTACGCGAGACTAGCTCGGCGGGAACTCTGATTGGACCAGCAAACAATTTTTGGCACCTTCCCGTTTATATCCTGCTCACCCGACGCTCAAATAGCGCTTACAAGTGTTGATGGCATGCAGCCGTTTAGCAGCTTGCCCTCGCCCCTGGATGTTGGTAGTACTAAGTTTCCGGTCGGGTTACTCACCCGACGGCGACTCGGTTAGCATCGGTGTTGTCTCGTCTCCTTGGCACGCTTACAGTCAGGTCCCAATGATTTTGCAACGGGAATTGAGCCACAGGGAGGAAACGATCAAAATTCACAAGGAAACGCAAGTGATGTAAGGTCCAATTGAGCCTTCTCTCAGTTTGTTCCCCATAAGGACAGAATGGCACTTGACCATGTTACTACTACCAGCATGTCACCCAGATTGCATATTCTGGCAATATGAATACTGTTTCACTCAGGACGCGCAATGCTGCGACTTGGACTGGGCACACATACGACGTACGTCAATATAGCCAGGACCGAAGACTAATATCTCACTTGAAACGTCATTTTTTCACGTCAGTGGTTGATATGTCGACAGACAAGGGCCGTGTCCCGACGCGACTGAGATGCCCTGATGCGGTCCCTAGGCTATGCTTTCGTATGTAATAACCCCACGGAGCACAAAGTTCACTCGAGTCGCGTGTACCATGCAGCAGACAGTTTTTTTTTTTTTCATTCTTCATGTGGTATGTAAGGGATACACGTTTCTGAACCTATTAACTCGAGGTAAAGTAAAGGGTATCCGACACAGAAACAGAAACAATCCTGCAGCCATAGATGAGTACAAGGTCGAAGAACAACGTAGGGGATACAGATTTTAAAGCCATGTTTAGATGTGTGTCAGTGGTCATGCAGATGAGAAAGAGATGAGGGTGAGAAAACTCGTCAAGGACATAATCGGAGGTGATTTTGATGGATGAGCCCATTTTAGTGAGATGAAAAGGGTCCGTGGCGCCAGCGCATCACGTTTAGCGTGCACCTGCACCGAGATTCATCGCGCCGAGTACGATTTCCCATGCGAGATCGAGGCAATCCCAGAGTTCGGGATCATGGACGCCGAGAGCGACCGCGTTACGCCAGACAGCGGCGATGTTTTGCGCGACGCTTGTGAGCGCACCCATTCCGGGGGCGGAGGAGTGAAGATGCGCCGATAGCGTGTGCAGTGCAGGGCCGGAGGAAAGCGTACCTCTCAAGGCATGAGAAGACGTGAGGGTCGAGAGGAAGCTTGAAGGAATCGCCGGGACAAGGGAAGAAAGTAGCTGTGCAACGGAGTGCGTATATAAAAATGTGTGCAAGGGCGCGAATGCAGTGGGTGAGGGTACCGATAGAGGGAGGACGGGGAGGGTAACGCTGACTGTGGCATTCGGGTGTCCGGATGCAGCAGAAGGGGGCAGGCGAGGGAGGGACGCGCATTGGGATGCAAGAATAATGGCGTGGGTGGGGACGATGAGTGCAGATGAGTCATGAGAAGATGATTTTGAGAGAGCCAAAATATGCGTTGGGAAAGACAGAGTATGAGAGGCGGGACGCAGTGGGATGGTGAGCGATCGCGTTTGTTGAAGCTGCGACCGCGGCATGGAGGACGGCAAATGGGAGGGCGAGAGCGCGGATAGGCCGGCCAGCATCCTTCGGAATTGAAATCGTTAGCAGTAATAACTATGGACCGGTAAAGTACTCACTGGTTGGCCTGGACGCGCAACCCGCGGCGGACATACTCAATGGCCACGCCGGCGAGCTCGGGTGCGACCGCCGAAATATTTTGGGCAGGTATTTCGGCGTAGGGCGGGCGCTGAAGAGTGCGGGGGAGTTGAACGTTGGCAGGGAAGGACTGCTGAGTAGAGTACATTGCGGATGCGGAAGACGCGTCCTCGGAATCCCAGATGGCTTTTGTCTGGATTGGGTGGGCAGGACGGAGCTGGAACATTATGGGGTATGATCTAAAGAAGAAGTAGGAGACAAAGGTCGTCGGGATAGTTGCTTTGTGTAGGCTGTGAGACTGGGGTATGTTGCGGGGTAACAACGCGAGCTCTTATACTCGCCAAAGGGCCATTTGAAGTACAAAGATATGTTGTTGAAAGACTTGCCTTCTTGCACATTTGGTCAATCGTTTGTTGGTGACGGTTTAGGCAACGAGATAAACTCAAACCCAGCTCGCGTACACACGCAATCCTTGATAATCTTGGTAGCCATCACAACGTTCCTGGACCCTTGTTCTGCCTTTAGTTACGTTCTCTTTTTTTTTTTTCTTTTTCTTGCTTTCTAGCGGAACTCCTCTATCAAATACAACGACCTACTAGTAGTCATACTGACCCGTGCGTATCAAAATGGCATGCCTTGTTGGTGGACCCGAGCAGCAGAAGATATTAATGAATGGTGGTGTGGCGCCCTTGGTGAGCATCATTGTTGCTTTCTGGTGACACCGCGTGTTTTCTCTGGCCTACATACAGACGGTCGAGGCGATGATACTACATTTAGTTCAGTTAACGTTAACCCAAGCTCCCGAAACTCAAAGTAAAACGACACGAGGGCTTACCCACCGCTCGGCCTCCGGTTGAATCCGATCTACGAGGGTGGCACTTATCAAAACCGCCCAGTTCGTCCACAAGCACCCACTAAATACAGCATAACCAATCTGCACGGGATAGCCGCCGATTCGGGCACTCCCAGCCTGAGCCATGCTGCATGCTCCGTGTTCAGATAAGATGGTCCATCAAGTCGGCAGAGGTGACACTCGGGCACGTGTCCATTCTCCCCACAACTCATGTTCGTAGAATGCATGTCCACTGATCACCAGTTCCTGAGCGTGCGTCCCCGCCACACCGAGGGTTTCCTGCAGGCAAACTTGTGTTTGCCACGCTACGAACGTTGCGATCCGAAGGGCCACACATAGACACGGCCTCCGGATCTTCTTGCCATCGTGTTCGCCAACTCTCGCCGGCGACCTGACTCATGACGCGTCATTTTGGATTGGTGTGACACAGACGTTACTGTGCGACCTCGGCGCTGCCAGAGTACTTGTCTCGGCTGCATTACTTCATCCCACAATTTCGCCTCTGGCGCCGTTCTAAAAAAGTCGACACGCCTGTTAAGGTTCACATCTGTACGTGGCTTATAGCAAACGTAAATCCAGGGTCTGCAAAGCGGAGAGTTTTGTTATCTTGTCGGTCGTTTGTCTGCGCCGATACAGTACTTTGGGGCATGCTTGAGCTAGATAGCAACTTGTATGCGAGTGGTAAGGCCTTAAGGGACAAGCACTTTGACATTTCGGGTCCACCTTTCTCACTATGCTACACTTGCGGAGCCCAGCGGAATGCCGCCGCAGCTAGTTTCCACTGCCACTTTCCAGGAGGCAATAGCTACTTAGCGCTACACATGATAACCACAATGGAATGAATTCGGCGCCCTCGTAACAAGTTGATGGCCGTCTTACCAGGTTCCTGCAGTGTCTTGGAAGCGATTTTGTTATGGAAATGACCACAAATTTGGGGCCACCTAGCACCAAACCTGCAAAATCTGATAACCGGGAGGGAGATCAATGTTGAGTACCAAAAACCCGATGGCACCTGTGATTCCGCGGCTAATAGAGACCGGATTAGGAACGAACAAGCTGGGAGAGCCGAGATGAGCAATGCAAAACACACCTCGACTCAGATACTCTCGTGGGCCAGGTAATTAAAATCACGCCATTTCCAAGATTCGGCCTCCTCTCCTGAAATGCTCTTGGCCAATTCTCCCGTGGGTCCGAGGTCGTCGTATCTTGTGCTAAAAGTGATGGTACCGTCCGGACCGGGCCTACCAAGCATCGGAAAACGGCTCCTTAGGAGCCTCCTGTTTCGCCACTCCACTTGATGGTCCGAGAGATAGAAAGATGGCCGAGCCCGCTGTCCGCGCTATCTGATCTTTCACGCGACTTGATGGAGAATGAAAAAACACGCTTCTTGGTACGCCTTGAGGCAAAAGCGTGCATCGTACATACATGTGACATTCGAAACCTTGCAGAGTGAGGTGTCCGGACAGTAACTTTCCGACAACGACGACGTGCACGCCATCAGACCACTAAAACGTCCGTCGCACATCGGCTGACTTTCGATAGAATTAGTCTGGCTACACACTTCTCAGTACCAACACCTGATTTCTCATGAAGAAGAATTCGGTCCAATGTAAGCGCGGGTTCACTCACGATCTCATTCGCCGAATTCAAACTTCGTGCATTCATCATCGTATGATGGTGGGGTTAGCGTAATCGCCGATCAGAAGTTCGACCACCCCCATGACCTCATGTCGTGCATGCACCTGCAGAACAATCGAATCTAGCCTGAAAATGGCGATGCAGCATGTCATCTGTTGGAGCCGTTTTGCCATTACAATGTATGGATCGCCCACAGGCACGACCAGTCATGATCGCAAGGCAATCAGATCAGAACCCTGAACCTCCCGTTCGTCTTGGTCCTGGAACAACAGGGGTACTTCCAATCGATATCAAATCTGGCAACCCGTCCCTCTCTCCGACTTGCCTGTTATGTATTTCAGATCCGTGGATCTATCACCCGCTCTCTTTTGCATCATCGTCATGTGTCGCTTGCGCCGACCATGACGTGAAAAAAAACCCGCTACTCCCTTTTTAAAGACAAAGAGTGTCGGGACTGTACCAAAACGGGCAGAACAGGATCTGCTTGCCCGTTAATATATCTCGTTGGGAAGTAAACGAACGAACGTCCAAACGGAGCTAGGCTCGCAGCTCGAACGTGTCCATTTTGATCTTGCAGTACCAGCGCAGCCACGATTTGTCCGTCTCGACAGGGTAAGCAAGGTTTCAAAACAGATCAGTTGCAATGGCACCGTTGTCGCGTGCGGGCGATTGCTATTTTGGCAAGTCGTTTGTCGTCACTGAATGTGTCTGTAAGCGAAAATAGAATGAAACATGCTGCGGCCCGGCGATGTGAACGGCTATGGTGAACATGCGATGGCATTATCAGAAATGCTGAGGGCGCTCGGATAGAACCTTTTTGTCTTATTTTGTACGTACTGTGTCATCATCTTTTCACAACGGTTCATTAGCCGCCGTCCATCCAGGCCCCAAGTTGTTGGTCGATTTGACAACGTCAAAGTGAACCATTTCTGGCGTACTCTTGTTTTACTCGGAAAGTGAGAAAGATCCTCCTGCATCTGTGACGGCCTGGTCAGATCAGGCTCGATCGTAAATCCTCTCGAAAAAAAAAACATTGACAGTGATGCGTCCTGTCGACGTCTCGACAGAGACGAATCCCCAATTGACTCAAGAGCGACATTTGCGTGTGTACATATTTAGCCACTCCTCACGTCCCTTGACGACATTGTCAATAACTCGACACAAAAAAAGAAATAAACCAAGACGGAAAAAGCGAGCATGAAATAAGGCTCGCAAAGTAATCTCGGTGCGTTGCCTTTACGACCATCTTGGACGAACCGCGAAGGAAATACCTCGTCCTCTTGGATCTAAAGTGGCGACGCTCCCGCCGACCTGCCCGTTGCTGACAGAAATCATTAGTAAAACTTCAGGGCGGCCGTGATCCGAGACCATTTCAATTGACTGTCTCCCAAGTGACTCGGGATCCCTTCTCCGATCTACGTGCGCACTCTCCCGAGGTTCGCCGGTAGTATTAGCGTCCCCGTACCACAGACCCTCCCGGGAACCACGCTCTAGCATATCGATGGGCCGCGGCAAGACAGCGTTGCTGAACGGACGTCGGACAAGTCGTTGGAAATCCTGCCGATCAACTGGCGCTCGTGAGTCCGAGTCGTACTCTTGCATCTGGCTCTGCGTCACGCCGGAGATGCTCCAAGCCCCGTTTCGTGCGGCGACTCCTCCCAACGGAATGGCGCAATTTTTATTTTATTTTTATTTCGCAGTACGATCTCCACGTTTCCGCCCTGTCGTCAACGCCCCCCATCGTATGACGATCTCTCGGTCATCTCCTTCAACTCGTGGCGCGGAGAGGCTTGCTTTTACATAAACTTTTTGGAGGCTCGCGATGACGCCGCCAGTGGTGTGCCCCAACGCATTGGAAGGACATGATCCGGGACGGCGACCCGGTTACTGTCAGCAAAAACTTAAACCCAAAAAAAACGCGATGCAACTTTCTGTTCAGCTTCAACGCGAGGTTGCCCGTGTGGGAGTCTTGAAACGGTTCGTGACGCTGCCACCTCACACGTTTTTCCAACGTCCTTCACAAAGACAAAGTTTGAAAGTTTCGCCACATCCGGGATAGAACCGGGCGGGTCCAGGTTTTCATGTGCCGCAATGGAAGGTGCTCGTTTTCGAAGCTGGATAGTGCGCGATATTACCAGCCGGGATCAAACGATAATTCATCCATGACCAGCGGATTTCATGGAATTTCAATTCAATCGCGCTTGGTCCAGAGTCTCTCCATTCATAAAATGGAGCCAGAGCCAGGTCAAGTTTACGTTGACCAAGCAACGTGTCTGCCTCTGCGAACCTTCGACTCTACGCCTCCATCATGCCGGCGACCAACTCCAGGCGGCCACCCATCACACTGCTATCCGGACACTCACACATACATTATCATGTGTAAGTCAGTAGAATTGCCGTCGACAGTGCAAATGCAACATCCCAAAAAAAGAGGTGAAAGCGAAAAAAAAAAAAAGTGAAAGAAAAAGACGAAAACCATGCAATAATCACAAATGATACATAGCGCAGTGAGTTGACGAGTTTACGATGGAGGGTATGGATGAGGGGCGTGAATGACCAGTGACTGAAAAGAGAGAGACGGGAGAGGAATGGAATGGAAACACAAGTCCCTGCACGACCAACGGCATCTGCTAGTTGAGATAACCACGACATTTCGCGGAACCGCACAAACACGGAATCTTGTCTTGTTCGATGGGAAAGTGGTAATCTGCGCGACGCGTTAGTTGCATGAAGACATGAAAAAGGGCACGACGTACCATATGTGATCTCGTCCCCAAGCTCGATATCTTGTTTGGCATAAATCACAATCTTCTTTTCCCCACTAATCGTGATAATCTTGGCCGTACAATTAGGATCACATGAGTGATTGATCAGTCGCCTGGCCATTCGTCAGAACACGTTTTCACCAACATCATGCACGACGCACCCAAGATTCCCCTTCTTAGTCGCATCCACGACCAAATCCTCATCGATCCGAAACAAATAACTACTTCCAATCCCCTGCCGCTCGTACACCTTCTCACGTTTATCCGCCACCTGTGCACGAATAATCTCGCCCACGTACTCGATCACCATTTCACCCTTGGTGATCCGTTCCATCGCATACAAGCCCCAGTCATGGATCGGAGACCGTGCGAATCGAAGGTGCTTTTTGCGGGTTTGCAACTGGTTAAACTTGATCGACAATTCGGCTGCACCCGTCTCGCCTTTCGACAGCGCGACCGCTCGCTGGACTTGATTGATCTCTTCCAGTCCCTGTGCACGCCGACGCGCATTGGCACGATTCGATCGCGAGGATGTGACCTGCTGTACAGGGGGCTTCTCCGTCGGCGCTGCGTTTTCGACAGCGATCGAACGGAGCGTGTATTGGGCGACATAAGCAGATTTCTCGGCATGTGAGATCTTGTAGTAACCTTCCGTGCGTGCGGAGCCGGTAACATGTTTGCGGAAAGGTGGAACAGCGTCTGGAGGCGGTGACCGCGGCCGTCGGGGTTCTGTGTCTCCGGAAAGTGCCAATCGGGAAAAGTAGAGGTCTTCGTCGTCTTCGCAGACGCCTGCCTGATACGGATCGAGGGGTCCTGTCGGTGGCAACGGTACTGGCGCAACAGGTGAAGGCGACCGCGAAATCGATTCCAATTTGGCGACATCGACGTCGACATCGATCGTCGTCGTCGTGGGCGGCACGAATTCCAGCGTTTCCGAAAGAATGACTTCTTCCACGACCTCCTTGACAGGTTTCTTCTTGGGCAACTTCTTTTTGGTCGGTGCTTTCTCGACCGGGGCCGATATCGGTACCGATACTTCCTCTTCCACGATGTCTTTTTTTGCCTTTTTCTTGACCGGTTCTTCCGCCTCGACGTCCTCCGGCATAATACGCTTCCGCACATCCAGACCCACTTCCGACTCGACATCTGACTTCACCTCAACACTCCGTTCCATTGGCACGGTCTCCTTCTTCCGCTTCTTTCTCGGAGGCGACATTCGCGCCGCAGGCTCTGGCTCGGGCTCAGG
>JBBPUI010000502.1:0-20012 GCA_038094615.1 Heimioporus aff. retisporus
TCTGGATTGCTGGAAAATACTGTAGAATGGAGAGCAGCCTGTAAAAGACTGTCAGTGTCTGTGTGATTTTTGTTGATTTGCTGATGTGGCAACGATGGTCCCGAAGCAATCTTGGCTGTAAGGTGCTTGATGCTAGGAGGGGTGAGAGTGAAAATATAGATAGGTCCTTAAATAGGTGGTGAGCGGCTTGAGGTGATAACGAGCATACAATGAAGCATACCTGGTGATGGCAACCCCGAAACAATCTTGGCTGTAAGATACTTGATGGTAGGAGGAGTGAGCGAGTGAAAATATAGATAGCCCTTAAAATAGGTGGTGAGCGACTTGAGATAATGACGAGTGTACACTGAGATGTACCTGGCGATGACGATGTTGAGACAATCATGGCTGAGATCCTCGACGCCAGGAAGGAGTGACAATGTTACTTGGTATCTAAGTTGTGTCCAACGAGCATGAGCAGACTTGCAACAGACACATAAAAATCCTTACCGCCCACCCGCTCATTCTCACCACCATAGGTGCCATCCAAGTCAAATCAATGATTATGGAGCCTGTACTGTTCAAAGATATGAATATCAATATGCCGATTGAGGTAAAAATGCTGGGCCTCTGCCAGTGCATGGCCTTGTATCCAGCGAGGATGGACGGGGCCATGGGAGAACACCGGTATTAGGTGGCAGGGCCGAACGATCCGATGCACTGCAATGACTTCGGCGTTAGGCAGGCGCTGCCTCGTGGAGCGGCTAACATGAAACATTTTGATGTTGTTGTCGTATGTCTGAAGAGGCTTGAACCAGTGAACATAGGCGAGTGGATGAGGGTAGCTGCCGAGGTGTGATGGTAGCCTGAAGATAGCGCAGACTTCTGCTACGCGCAGACCTGTACACAATGACTAAAATACGATAAAACTTGTTTCAAGGGTAACATACCGTACAGTCCGCCCTGTTGCTGTCATAGCTCAGTATCGACATCCACAAGGACTGTATCAAATCTTGCTAATGTGGGCAGCTTGCGAATTCCATTGGAGCGTTCTGGGTGTGAGCATATCCTAAATTTCACATCTGCGGCATATTCGACTGGCGGTGTAGCGAGCACCATATTGCTGAAAATATCAAAGCGGTCGTTAGCGTTGGGTTCGAAGTGTTGGTGTCCACGAGGCAAGGTATTGATAAACGCTCTCAGTGCTTCAAGGAAACATACAGCTCCATGATGCTGTTCTAAATATTGGATTGTTTTCTTGGGAAAGCGTGGCTGGCGAGAAATCTGATAGCAAGATGGCCACGCCACATGGGGTTCTCGAATACATTGACCGGGATGGCGGCGCTCCGATTCGCTTGAAAGGGAGGATTCAGTGTCCGATATACCAGTTCTATGTCTCCAGGTCTGGTAGCCAGTGAACCAGATGACCGCCTCTTGCCGTTGGAGCCACTTAGTCATCTGGATGGTATAGTCTTTTCGGTTGGTCACGACATATGCTTTCTTAGCAAAGTCGATATGCAGACGTTCCGAGGTCTCGGTGTTGAGCCCATCAAGGCTACCTAGAGTTCGTATTGTGTCAGTATAGTGCACGAGGGAGTGGAATTTGGGAATATTAAAATGGTTCCGGCACCCAAGTTGTATAAAAACATCCTTCAGGCGGTGGAAATCATCCAAAGTACTTTGTAGCGCAGCGAGAGTGTCATCTGTATGTGAGTGATACTCAGCAAGATGGACAAAGTCCACGAGGGAGCAAGCAGCCTGCCAGACACGCAGTTCCGCGTTAGTGCCGACGAGGGCGCCGATGAAGACATGTTCGAACTGCTTGTGGTCTCCGGCTGTCCACTGCTTGATAGTTGAAACCCCTTTCTTGAAGTGGCGGAGTCCAGGAAAAATCGGCATCGCACGAAAACATGCATCGAGCTGAGCTGTCTCAGCGAGCACGCCACACCATCGCTTTAAGTGGTCCTTGATGACACCTTGATGAAGCTGATGGAGGATATCGGACGTGATGCATAGGAAGATGTCGGTGTGGGGGAGACTGACCCAGAAGGGCGAGAAGACTGGGCGTAAACCCTCAGCGATGAACTCCGGTGGGTACCTGTTAGTGGCCTGAGCGTGAAGTATTCGCGTTGTTCGTGTTTGGCTGCAGCGTGGGAACTGGACGTTTTCGCCTCGTTGGTCGGCTGGCACCAAGCATTTGGGGCATCAATTTTCGGCACAACATGCCACCAGGCATTGCTCGGGATGGTTGCCAATGAATGCAGCAAGAATTGGGAAGACCCGGCGAACGTAACCATCAGCGCAAACCATCTCAGCACCTTGCTCACCAGTGACCACAAGCGGCTTCAACAACAATGTCATGCAATAGTGGAAAAGGCGGTAACCGGCAACCGAGTTGTCTTCAAAGGATGCGAGTTTTGAAACAGGTAAGTAACCCAGCAGTATGGAGGCGTGGCGCGAGGGTTCACGGCGCACATCTTTTGATATGTTTCCAATTGTCAGGTATACAGGCCATGCAGTTTTGTCGCCTTTGAACTGAGACAACTCTGTTTTATCAGACGCTAGTATTACTGGAGCAATGGTTGCACCGGCTGGCAACCGTGTCTAGTAAATTTCAGGTGCACGTCAATATTGAGCGACAAGCCACTCACCTGCATATTCCACCACCAGTCAGCGGTCCACATTTCATCATATCGGCAAGTCTGCCCCTCGGCATCTGTATAGACCTTCTCCGGCACGTAAGCCATACTTTCATCAAATGTGGGATTACCCATTAACTCTCGAATACAGGCCACCGGATCGCACATCCAAAGCTCAAGCTCCTCGGTTTCACCGTCTTGCATGTCCTCCATCGCCTCGGCATTTTCGTCAAGCGGGCCAAGATCACCACAGACACGGACAAGCCTGCAGGTCCACTCTGGTCCTGTGGGTAGTTGGTCCACGAGCTTTGAGAAAGCGTATTTGCTGCCATAGGATGGCCGCATCCGATTCTTCGTCTTTCAAATGCGGGTACGTTAGTTGTAGAAGATCTTATTGTAGAGGCAAACTGACTATTGGTAGCTTCAAAAACTCCTCTGTGGCACGTTGGTTCATGTTTTTGATGAGCCACTGAGCGAGTGCCCATTCCTCGGAATCGGCAAATGGGGCGTATGCTCCTCTTTCATTTGTTTCTTGGTACCGTTTCATTTTTTCAAATGGGGTCTCTTCACGGCTGATGACATCTGCTACAGGCTTCTCTGAAAACTCTTGGGCAAAACGTGGGAAATGACGGCCAAGTCCTTCCTCGGTAGTAGGCGCAGCTGGTATGTCTTCACGCTCGTCCTCCCAGATACCGAGAGCCAGGACATCGGGAGTTCTGTCTGGTATGTCAATGTCGTGATCAACATCGATATCAGGTAAGTTATTTCGATTCCTATCTTGCTCGTTGTCTGAGCCTTCACTAGTCCCAGCGGTGCATTGTGCTGGCTGTGCCTCGGCTTCCCACTGTTCACGGCATGGGATTGAGTGAGCGATATGCCGACGCACTCCTCCAGCAGTTGGAAAGGTATGCTTGCAGTAGTTGCAGATACGTTGTTGCTGCTGAATATGGTTTAGCATTGATTTGTCGTCACAGGCAGTAGACTCTGGGATAATACGAACTCTGTATAGCATCTCGACATCGTGATCGACGTCAAGACCAGGTGAGTTAATCATATCCTTGTTGACATTCTGTTCATCATCTGCGTCATTAGTCTCATTGGCATGTCGCGCTTGCCGTGCCTCAGTTTCCCACTGCCTATGGCACGAGATTGAATGAGCGATGTGTCGACGCACTCCTCCAGCGGTCGGAAAAACATGTTTGCAGTAGTTGCAGGTGTGTTCAAGTCGTCGCTGCTGGATGTCATTCAGCATTGGTTTGATGTCACAGGCAGCAAGAAAAGTGATGCAGACTTGGTGTACGAGGGAATCTGGTGAGAATGGGATAATTGATTGCCAACTGACTTTCCGCTGATGTCCTTGACCCTTTCCCTAGTGCTCCCAACCTGCTGTTTGGTATACGTCCCTTTTTTTTTTTTTTTCAAACTATAATACAAGGTCCCCATAGTCTCTACCCTGCATGCCCCAACTTCATGCATAGATCTGAAACCCACAAATCGCCAGTGTGGTAAGTCTCTGTTCCTGGTTGTTTCCCTGCCAGCTCAAACCTCGGGCTCCAATGTGGTCCTACTACCAGGCCCTCATGTTCAAGCCTCTTTTTTTATGTCAAACTCAAAACCGTGGTTGCGAGTCGGCCCGTCTTCCCCGTTCTAATCACCGTCCTATCAGCTCAAACCTGTGCTGTGATCCTACCATCAGGTCCCTGTCGTCTACCTTCACGCTCAAACCCAAAACTATCACAAACCAGTTAGTCTCCATTCCCAGTCACCACTCCGTTGGCTCAAACCTTGCCATCGGACTTAGACCTCCTGTTAGGTCCCCGTGATCAGACAACCCTGTGGCTGATTTAGTGGAACAAATCAGTGTGTACGCAACCGAGGTACATGGACCAGGCCAGACGATCACTCCTTTGTGGATCTGGCCACTACAGCGAACACATTTAAGCAGAGCTGATCGTCTATCCACCCCGCACGTTGATCCATTTATTTCGCACTCTTTAATCGCTCATCTATCGCCGCTCTCTTATTTACAGTCATTCATTATGAAAAAAAACCCCAAGGACGCATCACAATACCAAGGTGTGCAGCCAGATAGAGTGCCCAGCAGCCGCGTTCGTCGTCCGACAGAGAAGCTTCAAGCCATGCTAAGTAAGTACATGGATTGCTACCGACGTTATAATACTAATCTGTTGCCATGATCATGCAATATACAGATGATTGTGAACAAGAACAGGCCAACCAGGAGCAAGACATGCAGGCCAAAACCAGGCGATGCGAGGAGCGCACCTGAAAGCGGGATCAAACCACGAAAGCAGCTCAGATCAACCTGCGCAAGACCCCGCTGCCATCTCCAGCGGAAGCTCAGAGGAAGGCCACCGATGTACCGTTTGTTGTGGATAAAGCAGTGGGTACCATATTAATCTCAGTGTGTTTCGACTTAATCTATCTAGTTCGGATCTTGTGGTGCAGGAGGTCTCCCCTGCTCGTTGACTCGTGCAAGTCTGCCTCCTCCAGGGATGCTTGTGGCACGAAAGGGGAACATTCCGTCCCCACCCTCTTCGCTAAAGGTATGCTTTGCATTATCCACTGTTTATGCATGCATTGATCGAACGACAGACAATATCTCCTCGTCACGTCCATACTTCGGAGCCAGTCCAGTCAACAAAACCGGATGAGCTTGCTTTGAACAAGACCACTGCGCATAAAAGAGTCTGTGAACTCTCTCCGTCTACGGGTAAGGATCAGACCGAGTAAGTAATTCAACGAGTGACACTATGGTACGTTAACTGCTACCAACAATAGATCTAATGACATCGGGTCTGATGATGAAAACTTTGAAGACTACGACAAACCACCGTTCACCCAGAAAAAGCGTGTGTGTCGCATTGTTCTTAGCAATGATGACACTCTGTTGGCAGGCGAAATGGGCATGCAAGACGTGAAGGCATTGACGGATGACCTGGAGCCCAAGCCCACCGATCACAATTCAGGCAAACAGACTATGTCCACAAAGAATCGACCAAAGATGGCAGACTATCCTCCACAGGATCGTCAAGCCATCGGAACGGCCATTGAGTTCTACCACGCTCTCTTACTGACTGAGAACCCTTTCCCAGAGCTCTCCGAGGAGCTTGATTGGGCCAAGGATGCCTTCGATGCCAGCTGCACCTACAACAAGTTACCGCACGTTGAACTAGATCCCAGCATGATCAAGATTGTAAGTGTCGATTCAGATGACATATTGATCACTCATTGGCTTTCAGATCACCGCACGTGGTTCAAACCTACGTGGGCAATTTAAATCAGGAGCAAAGTTGTTGGTTGCCTCATCATATGGATTTCGAGTTGGTGATGTGGTAGCTATCAAGGAGGGAAACCGCAAGCTGGTAGTGCAGCTCAAGCACAAGTCAGCGTTTGCTTGCCGTGTGAGTATCAATGTTTGATATGTACTCTATGAACTGATTAATACCTGATAACTAGGAATGGCACCCCCACCCTACCGGTATCTACAAGAATGAGGTAATCCAACGAGTCATCAACAAGATCCTATTCAAAAAGAAGGATGACAAAGGGATCAAATGGATGGAGTATTATAACCCATTCCCTAAGGTTGCGCTTGCATTGACACTCACAGCAGTGAGTATCCAATGACCAGATGATCACTACTAACTAAAATAAAATAGATTGAGTGTGCGATTGATGAGTGGACTACAGGAAAGCGCGAGTCTATTCACTTCAAAGAAGACGAGTACAAGGGGCTCTACAAGCAACACCTCAACACCATCAACTACTTCGATGAGCGCACAAAGAAGCAAGGTATCTTGTCGAAGATTTTACAAGAAATCTCTGACAATGGAAGGTGAGGCAAGAGGGTTACTGACAAATTGATCTATACCATTGGCTAATCGAGTACAGGTTGTATGCAGGTGTTAATGATGAGCAGAGTACCAGTGCAATAATTGCAATCACTGATGATCTTATTGAGGATGCAATTGAGGAATTTGGCTGTGGGAATGGAGAGATTGAAGAGGAGCAGAGCGGGTGGTGGTTGAATGATGATGGTCAGCTGGCGAAGCAGGATGTCTCAGATACCGAGGGATTGACAAGTGATGCAGAGTAGATGTAATGCTAGGTTTATGGTAGTATTGTTGATGGTGTAGTAGACCTGGTAGCTCTGTGCTACAAAGTGCTACTGTGTTCTATGGGTAGCATTGTCAATGATTATGGTTTACTATACTGGCTATCAAGTGCTACTGAGAGTGTGGTAGCATGTTTTGTCAATCACTATTGTTTGCTACCCTTACTACAGTAGTGATGCATCAAAAAGAGAAGCTGATATAGTACTACATAACAGGGGAAAGCCGAAGGTGTCTACCAGGATCAAATGTGCTACATTGGCCTACATAGCACCCTATAGTATTCTCATTTTTTGCAGATGTAGATACAGGTGTAACTATATGTTCAAGGCATACCCATTGCAAAAGCATAAATGCATGTCTTCTGCCCCTCATTGCAATATTTTTCAAGCTTTGCAAGTCCAACTCCAATGTAATGCGCTAGTTCCCAAATAGTAGATTGCAGTTCTTTCCATTTAACAGCAAGCTGCTCATAAGCTGGGAGTGCCATCAAGAGTGTAGGAGTATGCTCAGAGGAGAGGAGTTCCTGCACAGCATGGGGGACTTCAATAACTTGTTGGATGTCTTGTAAAACTGTTATTGTGTAAACATCAAGGTTGAGGTGAGCGGTGTCACCATTCTGCCTTTCTTGCAAGAATGACTGAATAGCCTAAAAGGTTCAAATCAGTTTAATCATATGTGTGAAGGGAGTGCTTTACTCACTGGACTGAGTAGTGTAACTTGTTCAATCATTTTGAAAGTGGATGACCAATGAGTAACACAGTCATGCAACAGCTGCATGACAGGTAGTGTTGTATTCTCGGGGTCAAGCAATTTGCCTCTCCAAAAGCTGCTCACATTCCCTTCTTTGATCACATCTCTCAGCCGATGCCAACATTGACCTGATGCACAGCATGCAGCTACAATTTGGCGACAATGCCCTACAGGGTCATTTCTCAAGGTGGCTGCATATGTTTCTGCCATGGGTTGCAGGGCAGGATCCAATGCTGCACTAAGAACAGGGATAGTGTTATGCTTGGTCTGGGTAGGAACGAGTGTAGGCTCAAAGAACTAGGATGTAGGGTCAAGGGTTCGAGGTATCGATGAAGTACTTGCCACTAGGGTCAAGGGTTCTGCCTGCTAGGATGTGTAGCAGGTGGTTCGGGTGTGAGTCTGCCTACTGAAGAGGTAGCAGCGAGTTACGATGAGGGGACGAAGAGGAACGAGGTAAGATTGAGCAGAACTAAGCTAGGGTACAAGGGATGAAGTACTTAGGCTTATATACTGCGCAATGGAAGGTCATAGCAGGTTGTGGAATAACTATGACTAAGCGAAGAACATTTGAAAGGAAAGAAGAAGCAACAATAACAAGATAAGGGTGTGCGACAAACATGTTGCATGTTCTAGAGCACTCTATTGAAATGGAAACATCAGGTAAGACCAATGATGACAAACACGGATAGCAAAGGAAAAAGAATAGGGGTGAATCGTAACAGATAGTAGGGTTCTTTTTTAGCTCATCAAGTATCGCTGACACAGCTAGGTTCACAATGTGTGGAAAACATCTACTCATCATGAATAAGCAACCCCAATCAGTGTTTGGTGTATGAACCATATATGGTTGCCATTGGCATCAAAGGGAATCCCCCATTTACTCAATTCCTCAGCCATGTTTTTGAGCATACTATGATTGTTTGATGCATTGTCGGTCGTGATTTGATCAAGCTGTGCATTTGACATAAGTTACTCCAAGTCATGCACCTGCAGGATTCACTCACCTTGTGGGTGACACCAAACCCATCAAGGATTTCAAGAATGTGCCACAGAGATTGGCCCCAGAGTGGGAGCTCTCAATATACATCAGCAAAACATTCTTTTTGACCCAAAATTGCCCTATGTGTTGTGCCACCAGCTTTATAGTTATGACCTTGAAAATTTGTACAGAAGCCAGTATATATAAAGAGATTGGACTATAAAATTTTCAGCCTATGTCATGACTGAAAATGTTGAGATAAGTAACCCCTATTTCTCTACACAGGTCTGTATTACTAGGTACATTGCTGTAGGGTCTGTACAGCCCTGTGGACCTCTGTCAATGTGAAGGACATTTTGCTGATGTACCAGAATGCAATTCATTGTGATTGGAAAATCAAGTAACCATGCTCATCTCTAGCCATGTAGTGTGTGGTGACTGCCATATAACTATCACGGTTTGGATCACTCCATAGGTCTGTTGTATATGATATATGTCCAAGTGAATGCTAGTGGATAAACAGTGAGCTTTGACCCCATCAGATCAAAATTCTGGAGGTGTCTTACCATGAGGTTCTCCTTGATTCTCTGGTATTGCTTCTCGAACTTGTCAAGAACCATGTGTGTGAGTTTTGTTTGATGAGGGATTTTTGCATCAGTCAGCTTGCCATCTCCTAAATACAACAGAAGTTCTCAAAACTCTGGACACTCAACAACATGAAAGGACTACCCCAATTGGTGTAAGTGAAAGCAAGAATTGAATGCCAACATGGAGACTGACCTGATCATCAGCAGTGTTACAATTCATATGGACCCCTATTCTTTTTCCTCCTCTTCACTTGACTTCTCCTTTCTTCCTGGACAATATGGACTTGTTTCCTCTCCCAGATTGTGACTTTCTCACATGGTCAGTTGAGCCCGATCATTCTTTTCTTAAATTTCCTATATGTTTCCACTTGTGCCACCCTGCGCTATTTATACTTATGTTTTTCCCTTCATCACGGACAGCTTCCCTGATCACAGCCTACTGCGTTTTATACTTAGACTCCCCATAGCCTTAAGGCGATCCTACCACTACTCAGGATGACTCCCCTAGACAGAGCCTTCGGGCCACCTCTGTAGTATATATACCCAGCTGCCATGTACATTACCTTTAAGCAATTCCTACTTGGGTTTTTGTCTTCACCAGTCTTACCTCAGCTCCTTGTTCTAAGGGAATTGTGCCCCTTACTCTTTGTCCTTCGCCTTGGGTATCCTAGAGAAAGAGGAACCCTTGATCATCTCTATTATGAGACTCCCCTAATAACTCAGGAAGTCTAACTACCCGACCCTGAATCTTGGAAACCTTTGTCCTTGACGATGACCCCAAGACTCCTCAGCTCATCCCTGACTATGTCAATCCTGTAAAACCCTCTTGGCTAGTTAATCTAGGCCAAACCCCTCATCCCTCAGTCCTTTGACTTGTGCAGGTGATCCTACCAAGTCTTCGCTTGTCCCTACCTGGGCCAAGTGTAACAAAAGGAATTGCTTTCTTCTAGCAAGCTACCATCGCTGTAGTCTCCCACCATTTCGCATCAATGCCCCAGAAACCCTAGACCCCCAGGGAACCCTTGAGTTCCAGACAATCACTTCAGAGAAGAAGCCCTTGCAGAAACCTTTCCTGATGACTCAGACTTGTCTGAACAAGAACAATCACCAGTAACAGCCTACCCAGAAGACACAGATATCATTATCTCAGAAACACAGACCCTAGACCAACACTTGTCACAACAACTCTTGGAACAGTTATCTGTTCAAGAACCAGATTACTTCGATGAAGACTTCCTTGAAGCCACCACAGATATAACCCAAACAACCACCCCGATCCCACCCCTTTGCACCCTTCCCAAGATCCCCTACACCTTCGAACCCACTAGACCCAACATGCCAAATATGGCCAAACAAGAAACCCCCTTGCATTTTAAGCCCACAGAACTCAGACTAGGAACCCCAGAACCCTTTGATGGGAATGCAATCACAGCTAAAGCATGGGCTGCCACCATCACCTTCTACCTCATGATCAACAAAGAAGTCTACAACAACGATGCCAAGAAAGTGGCATTCGCACTCTCCTACATGACCAAAGGATCCACCGCCACATGGGCCACAACCTACAGAGAAACCATCCTCACCTCCAAACCAAATGAGGAAGGAAATATCCCATTCTCCTGGGATGACTTTTCAAAGAAATTCAAGGAACACTTCTGTGATGGACATGACACCTGAGCCACTGCCATCTTCTGGCTCTCCACACACCGCACCACCACCTGAGTCACCCAGAACGAACTTGCCAAATATATTGCTGACTTCTGCAATAACATCCAGATCTCTGAAATCACCAATGAAAACATTCTCATCAGCTACTTCTCAGCTGGACTCCTGGTGTACCTTACGTGCCGAATAATGTCCATGGATACCATCCCCTCCAAAATCGAGGAATGGTACAACAAGGCCATCCACTTCTTCTCCCAATTCCAGAAAGCAGATGACATCGCCCATTTCAATCGATCTTCCCACACTGCCCCCCATCAGACATTTGGTTGCCAACATCATCGCCCATCCCACAATCCAAATGCTATGGAAGTCAATGTGGTCAGAATCAACCAACTCTCCCCTGAAGAATGAAAGCGATGCGTAGATCAAGGCCTCTGCTTCCGATGCTGTCAGAAAGGGCACACCTCCTATCAATGCCCGAAATATCCAAATCAAACTCAGCGACCCTGCCAATCCTTCCCAAAAAACGTACAGCAAACTATGGCATTCCCCATAACAGAAGAAGAAGAAGAAGAAACCCCCTCATACAAAGAAGGACCCCACTCCATCAAACGACTGGGTTTTTAGAAAGGAGGACTCAACCAATGTGAACCCCCTCCCCAACTAGATGCACGCCTGTATTTACCTCTAAGATTCGAAATGCTATTTATATTCCTATTTCAATCATGTGTGCATCTTCAAACGTTGGCACCCAAGCACTCATCAACTCTGGCACATCAATATCTTGCATTGATTGGCATTTCACCAAAAGAAACAAGCTACCCCTCGAACAACTCTCCACACCAATACCCATACATAATGTGGATCAATCCCGAAACAAACATGGGGATATCAAATTCACTTCTGAAATCCCCATCTGCCTCAACAACATCATACATCGGGTATGATTTAAAGAGAGTGGGAATAGTTACATGGCTAGTGTACTATATGTACTCTCTCTGTAGTGTGCAGTACAACGAATAAAAGGGAGACAGTGTGAGACTCACTGTTCTTGAGCAGAGTTTAAACTCGGTAGAGTAATGGAACTCGGAAGAGTTCTGGATTGAAGAGTGAGAGTTAAGAGAGCAAAAGATTAAGTCTTATTGCGCTGCTCTATCTACTACAAAATGTACAGTATTTATATTCTAAATACAAGTGGAGCTGATTCTTGAAGAATGCTCTTATTTGATATCATGTGCAGTGTGCACAGTAGTGCACAGTCACCATGATATCATGCACAGTCGATTGTGCAATGCGCAGTTGAAGGAGTCATGTTATTTTGCAATAACTCTTCTGATGACATCCCAATGACATCCCCGAATTGTTCCTTTACTTCCTAAGTGATCCTTCGCTTCCAGAGTATTCCTAGAACATTTCTTGATGTCAAGTACTTCTGGTGCTTCCGCTTCCGGTACTTCTGGAGATAGGGGCTACCGGAACTTCCTTTTTCGGAACACCAGTTCCGGAATAGGGGCTTCCGGAACTTCCAGAACTGACTAATCAATTACTTCAACATATATTATTTCTTGAACTATTATTTCCAGAATAGGGGTTTCCAGAACTACTACTTCCGGAATAGGGGCTTCCAGAACTACCACTTCCGGAATAGGGGCTTCTGGTCAGAAGTGCTAATCGACTGTTTCAACACGATTCCATGTAATGCACTGTGGAAAAGAGAATGTTATCCTTGGGCACCCTTGGTTGAAAGACACCAACCCCATCATTGACTGGAATTCAGGAAAAGTCAATATCCCTGAGTCCACAGATCAAACCAAAGAACTCTACACCCCACGAAACTCCTACAGACCCATGAACCATACTCAGATGGAACATGATTCCTGTTATGCTTGGTCTGGGTAGGAACAAGCATAGGCTCAAAGAACTAGAATGTAGGGTCAAGGGTTCTGCCTGCTAGGATGTGTAGCAGGTGGTTTGAGTGTAAGTCTGCCTACTGAAGAGGTAGCAGCAAGTTACGATGAGGGGACGAAGGGGAACAAGGTAAGATTGAGCAGAACTAAGCTAAAGTACAAGGGACGAAGTACTTTGGTTTATATACTGCGCAATGGAAGGTCATAGAAGGTCATGGAATATCTATGACTAAGCAAAGAAGATTCGAAAAGAAAAAGAAGTAAAGATAACAAAGATAAGGGTGTGCAATGAACACGTTGTATATTCTAGAGCACTCTATCGAAATAAAAACATCGGGTAAGGCCAATGATGACAAACGTGTATAGCAAAGGAAAAAGAATAGGGGCGAATCATAACAATTCCAAAGAAGGGCATTTATGCTGATACCTCAATTTCGAAGACCCTTACCACTTCTGTGAAAGGGCATATGATGTTAATGTTGTGGACCGCATCATCAAATATGGATGTAAAGCATACCCCCTAGGATCCCCCATGGTTAGAAAATTAACCAAAGCCACTGAACTCTCCATGCAAACCGATCCCACCGACACCACCATTCTCCCTGATGAATACAAAGAATATGAAGAAGTATTCTCCAAAGAAGCCAATGACCATGTACCCCCATCCCAGTCATATGACCACAAAATCAATCTCAACGACACATTCAAACCAAAAGTCAGGAAAATCTACCCCCTCAACCCTGAAGAAAGGAAAGCTACCAAAGATTTCCTCAACGAAAACCTTGCTGCTGGAAAAATCCAACCATCTAATTCCCCCCAAGCCTCACCTTTCTTCTTCATTAAGAAAAAGGACAGAGGACTCCGCCCCTGCCAAGATTACCGCTACGTCAATGAACACATGATCAAAGACACATACCCACTTCCCCTGATCTCCGACCTCGTTGACAAACTAAAAGATGCCAAGGTCTTCACCAAGTTCGACGTTAGGTGGGAATATAACAACGTCAGGATCAAATATGAACACCAATGGAAGGCAGCCTTCATCACCCACAAAGGCCTCTTCAAACCCACCATCATGTTCTTCGGGCTGACCAACTCCTCTGCCACCTTCCAAAGATTCATGAACGACTCATTCCGAGACATGATCACTGAAGGATGGCTGATCATTTACATGGATGACCTCCTCATCTTCTCCCCTGATGAAGACAGCCACACCAAAAGAACAAAAAGGATCCTCTAAAGAATGAAGGAACTGGACCTTCATCTCAAATTGTCAAAATGCTACTTTGCCACCAAAGAAGTAGAATACCTGGGAATGATTGTCAAACCAGGAACATTAGCAATGGACCCCGTCAAACTTAATGGAATCAAGAAGTGGCCCACCCCAGCCAAAGTCAAAGATGTGTGATCCTTCTTAGGATTCACCAACTTCTATAGGAGGTTTATCCCGAACTACTCAAACATCGCTCGACCTCTCCTCAATTTCACAAAGAAGACCACCCCCTGGATGTGGACAGACAAATGCCACAAAGCCTTCGAAGAGCTGAAGCAGAAGTTCTTATCCCAACCCATTCTGCAATTCCCAGATCTCACAAAACCATTTGCTATCGCAACCAATGCCTCCAAATTCGCCACCAGAGGAATCCTACTCCAAACTGACAACAACAGGGATTGGAAACCCTGTTCCTACCTCTCCCAGTCCTTCTCCCCCACAGAAAGGAACTACGATATCTATGACCGAGAACTCCTCGCAATCATCCAAGCTCTCAAGATGTGGAAACAATATCTCAAGGGACACCCAACCCCAGTCCAAGTTTTCACTAACCATAAGAACCTCACATATTTCTGACAACCACAAGATCTCAACTGCTGACAAGCCTGATGGCTATTGGATCTAGCCGATTTCGACCTCTGACTAATCCACATCCCTGGAACTTCCTTAGCAGGACCAGACACCCTTTCCTGCCACCCTGACCTAGTCCCTGATGACAAAACTGAGAATCACAATGTCACCATGCTTCCCCAGTCCCTATTTGTCAACCTGATTGACACTGCCCTGACCGACAAACTGAAGATCTCTTCCAAAAAGGATCCTCTAGTCCTGGATTCCCTACAAGCCTTGTCTGGAGAAGTCCCCACCACCCTATGGTTCTGCCTCTTGGACTGGAAATACGATGCCGGAATACTCACCTATCAGGGACGAGTATATGTCCCCAGCAATCCTGACCTCTGCTGATCCATTATATAGTGTTGCCATGACCACCCCTCCATGGGACACCCCAGCTTCCTGAAGACCCAACAACTGGTCTCTGCCAAATTCTGGTGGCCAGGGCTTGCCACCTTCGTCAGGAAGTATGTTGAAGGATGCTCCCTTTGCCAACAAACCAAGGTCAACACCCATCCCACATCACCACCCCCCCTTCCCATTCCCTCCAGGAGTTCCTGACCCTTCCAACAAATCTCTTGTGACCTGATCACTGGTCTCCCCGAGTCTGCAGGATTTGACTCCTTATTGGTCATGGTCGACCATGGGCTTACTAAGGGGGTAATTTTATGCCCTACACTGAAAACAGCCCCCGCCGAAGGAATCGCCACACTCTTCTTCAACAAAGTATACAAGAGATTTGGGCTATACAACAAGATAATCTCCAACTGAGGCCCCCAATTCGCCTCCAACTTCACAAAAGAACTAGGGAAACTACTAGGATATGATCTCTCCCTCAGCACAGCCCACCACCCCCAAACGGATGGAGAAACTGAATGGGTTAACCAAGAAATAGAGACCTACCTATGAATCTTCTGTGGTAACAATCCCACTGCCTGGGCAGAACACATTACCAACGCCGAATTCACTCACAACCATCGCCCACACTCTGTCACTGGAAAATCCCCATTCTTTCTCATGATGGGCTATGAACCCTGCCCCCTCCCCACAGTTATTTCTGAAACACAGTTACCTGCATTGGAATCTTGCCTCAAGGAAAACTATCGGCCACCTGCAATGAAGCATTGGCTGCACACAATCTCGCACGCCAGCTTATGAAATCCTGCTACCATGGAAAATTCACCTCCTTCACTAAAGGAGACAAAGTCTGGCTAGATGCCAAAAACCTCAAAAGATCTGTCATCCACCCTAAACTCTCAGCCAAAAGAGAAGACCCCTTCACCATCACCAAAGTTCTCTCCCCAGTCACTTATCAACTACGGCTCCCGATCACATGGAAAATTCACAATGTCTTCCACGCCTCACTGCTTTCCCCCTATCATGAGAACAGCATACATGGCCTGAACTTCCCTTCCCCTCCACCAGATCTGATCAGCGGAGAAGAGGAGTACAAAATAGAATGAATCATCAGACACCGTGGCACCCCTTCTCACAGGCAGTACCTCATGAGATGAAAAGGCTATCCCCCTGAAGATGACTCGTGGGTACCAGAAAAAGATCTATTGCACACACAGGACATCCTCTCCGAATATACATAAACTCCTCCGACCCTCTGCATTCCCTCAGAAACCCAATCGCCCACCACGACATACCACCAGTTCCTATCCACCCAAATGCTTTTCAAACTAGTTCTCCTTGACCTAGCAATCCCCCTACCAGAAACAATGTCTCCCTCTGCCAACACCCCCATCTCCCCCTCCACCTCCACTGTTACTGCCTTGTCTGGATCATTCATCCCCACCCCCCCGACCCCGACTGCAACCTCCCCCCTCTTCTCCAACCTTGCCACCTCCTTTGTCGGAACTCCCTCCTCTTTCTGTCCTACCCCTGTCCACCCCGAATACCCCATCCACATCCACCATCTTGTCTGATCCACCTGCCAACTCATATTCCACTGGGTACTCACCCACGAAGCGGCCTGCTGCTACTTAGAGACCAACCACTGATATGCCTTCTGCATGGAGGTAACCCATGTTGTACAAATGTTTGATTCCAACAGGGCCCAAGAAGCCTTTCTCATTGCCAGACCCTCCCCTGACAACATCGCCCAGAGAGTGTTAGTGATGCAGCAGCATCAAGAAATCTTCAACACACTCTACCACCTTGGCTTTGGCCACTTCATACAAGAACTTATCCCCACCACTGTCCTCCACCCCATCCTACAACCTCTGATTGAGGCCTTCAGCATCAATGAACGACACATGTATTTCTCCGAACAATCAATTGCATTCCTACCACCCATTCCCCACCAACTCCTATCAACCAACTCCTTTCAAGGGCGATCCCCGACCCCACATCCCAACCAGGAGAACATTGAACCTCTCCCAACCCCTGCACACACCCCCGCCACCTTACAAGCAGCAACCTCAATGCTTGACCTGTTACACTTGGTCTGGGTAGGAACGAGCATAGGCTCAAAGAACTAGAACGTAGGGTGAAGGGTTCGAGGTGATAATGGAGTACTTGCCCTATAGGGTCAAGGGTTCTTCCTACTAGGACGTATAGCAGGTGGTTTGAGTGTAAGTCTGCCTACCGACGAGGTAGCAGCGAGTTATGATGAGGGGAATGAAGGGGAATGAGGTAAGATTGAGCAGAACTAAGCTAGGGTACAAGGGACGAAGTACTTAAGCTTATATACTGCGCAATGGAAGGTCATAGAAGGTTATGGAACAACTATGACTAAGCGAAGAATGTTCGAAAAGAAAAGAAAGGTAAAGATAACAAGATAAAGGCGTGCGACGAACATGTTGCATGTTCTAGAGCACTCTATCGAAGTGGAAGCATCGGGTTAAGCCGATGGTGACAAGTAAGAATGACAAAAAGAAAAGAATAGGAGCAAATCGTAACATTACCCCGGGGGTACATTCGAAACTGCAGTGAGAAACAAAAGGTAAAAAGGAGAAACAAACTTAGAGGTCCATGCAGTGATCACCACCTGGGGAACCTGTCATGTTGGCATAAGCGGAGGCATTGTAGTCAGGGTATCCCCATTCTTCATCGACGTCAAGAGATCCATCAGCCGGCATGCCAGAAAGACAACGGAGTTCAGCGTTGGAACGGGGAAGGCGTTGGCGGTGACGACGACCTGAGGGAGGGGGAATAGGGAGAGGCGTATGGGGAACTGGAGGAGACAAGAGGCATTGTGCAAGGGGGCGAGCAGAGGTGGAGGATGAGGAGCCATGAGATCTGTGAGAGCGACGGGAGGATCGGGATGAGGAAGAGGATGAGGAAGGAACGAGGGGAGTGGGAGACCGGCGACGCAAGAGGGGGCATTGGTATGCCGAATGACCTGGGGCATGTCAGTTGCAGTGACAGCAACAGTAATAGACACAGTTAGCCCGGATGTGAGAGAGGCGATGGCAATGAAAACATGTGTTGTTGTAGAGGGGGTGGGTCTCTGGCAGTGGGTGGTTCCTCTCGCCTTCCCATGCTACTTCCATCCACTCAATGGAAGCGAGTTCCTCAAGGGTCAAAGGGGCACTAGAGGCCTCAGGGGATTGTTCGTCAGCATTAGATCTCATGTTTAAATGTTCCACATAGCGTTGGATGTCTGAGGTTAAGTCATCCATCTCCAGTTGGTGCATGGTGGATATAACAAGCTCTCGAAGGGTGTGATGGGTTTCTGTGATGCAAAAGGTGTGGTGCATGCAGGCGGTGTCATCAGCGATGAGGTCGGCATGGGTGCGAAGATGTGAAAGTTCGATGTACATACGAAAAAGGGAGTAAAGGGGAGAGGAGGGATCTAAGTGATTTCAGAGGGC
The DNA here is from genome assembly GCA_038094615.1 of Heimioporus aff. retisporus. NCBI lineage: Eukaryota > Fungi > Basidiomycota > Agaricomycetes > Boletales > Boletaceae > Heimioporus > Heimioporus aff. retisporus. Next base: position 18,349 of record JBBPUI010000502.1, read on the forward strand.
GATACAAAGGTTAGAATTATCAAGAAATGCAAGCATACATCCCTGTTGAATGGAAGAGAAAGGGTTGCAGCGTAAATGAGAGGCAAAATGGGGGGATTGACAACAGGTTCGGTAGTGATGGGAGAGGGAGGCCACAGGCCATCCCAGGCATGGTCCAAAGTTTCTAGGTGAGGGAGTTCAGAAGGTGGGTTCCAGCCAGCATCTGCTTCAGTAGAGGAAGAGCAACTAGGGAAGACATTGGACATTGCGACGAGATGATGGGGGGTGAGAGGAAGAAGGGAAGACAGAGGGGTGGAGGTTCTTATAGTCCAAGAGAATTTCCTTGGCATGTTTGAACTCCGATTCTGGAAGCCAAGAATCTTCTTTGGCCAAATATCCTTTCCATTGGACCAAGAAATGTCGGTTGTTCAGAGTTCCCTTGTGTCAGATCACCTTTTCCATCTTGTATTCTTCTTCTCCATCAACGAGGTCAGGTGGGGGAGAAGGGAAGTTCGGACCGTGTACGTCATTTTCACGATAGGGCAATAAGAGGGAGGCGTGGAACATGTTGTGAATTTTCCAGGTACGAGGGAGGCGGAGTTTGTAAACAAGTGGAGATAGTACCTGGACAATGGTAAAGGGTCCTTCTTGCTTGGGGGCGAACTTCGGGTGGGAGATAAGGCATTTGAGGTTACGAGCTTCTAGCCAAACCTTGTCACCTTTACGGAAGGGGGTAAATTTCCCATGAGAACAAGCTTTCATGACTTGTCTAGCAAGTTCATGAGCTGCCAGAGCTTCGTCTCGAGCGGTGGAGAGGGCTTTCAGTCATTCTTCGACTGCTGGGAGGTTGGATTCAGCAATGACAGTGGGGAGGGGGTGAGGTTTGAAACTGTAGGTGAGGAAGAAAGGGGATTTGCCTGTGATGGAGTGAGGGCGGTGGTTGTGGGCGAATTCGGCATGAGAGATCATCTGGGACCATGTGGAGGGAGAGTTTCCACAGAAGATGCGGAGATAGGTCTCAACTTCTTGGTTGACACGTTCTGTTTCTCCATCAGACTGAGGGTGATAGGGGGTGGAGAGGGAGAGGTCATATCCAAGGAGTCATCCAAGTTCTTTGGCGAAGGCAGAGGCGAACTGGGGACCACAATCCGAGATGATTTTGTCGTAGAGGCCAAACCAAGTGTAAACCTTGTGGAAAAAGAGGGAGGCAATCCCTTCGGCAGAGACCGACTTCTTCGTAGGACAAAGAATCACCCCCTTAGTAAGCCCATGGTCTACCACGACCAAAAGACTGTCAAAGCCATCAGAGAGGGGAAGGTCCATGATCAGGTTGCAAGAAACCTGCTGGAAGGGGCGGAAGCAAGAGGAGGGGATGGAGCACAGAGGAGGGACAGTGGGGTGGGTGTTTGTCTTGGCTGACTGGCAGGAGGTGCATCCTTCAACGTACTTGCAGATGAACTGTGCAAGGCCGGGCCACCAAAATTCCGAAGCGACAAGTTGACGAGTTTTCAAGTACCCAGGGTGGCCTGCAGCAAAGTGGTCATGGTGACGTTCCACAACAGATTTTCAGAGGTCTGGGGGGACGTAGACGCGGCCTTGGTAAGTGAGGACGCCAGCGTCATATTGCCAGTCAGAGAGTCGAGAGCAGAAGCAAGCGGGGACATCACCTGTGGTGGCGCGGAGGG
>JBBPUI010000503.1:0-19985 GCA_038094615.1 Heimioporus aff. retisporus
CAGCAGCTAGCGGCGTGGCGGGACGATAACAGCCTTGGACGAGGCTCAATAGGTCCTGCCCATATATCGGCGTCCGAGCGCACCGCAAGCGGTTGACGTACCCTATCTGCGCCCACCGAGCAACCTTTTGTACGCGTTGTTGATAACTACGCCATGCACGATACCCGGCGACCGTCCGTGTATCCTTTGGTGGTGGCTCCCCCGGCATCTCCGAGATGAGAGGCAATCGATGCGTGGCGTCCAAACGACGCGTCTCTAGCGCAGACAAGAGTGATGCATCTTGCTGGTCGATGAACCGCAACCCAAATAAATCAAGATTGACCTGATCCTCATCGTGCACTCTGAGCAACTCGCGTCGGGCAAGCAACTCCTTGATCTCAAAGTCCGCGATCGCAGAGCGCGTCATGGCAAACGATGTGACGATGGGCCGGATCTCGAATAGGTCCGGATGATTGCATACCTTGCGGAGTTGCATGAGAACGTTGGCAATCTTTTGATACACGCCCGACTCGAGCGCTTCGCGCGTATGGGCACGCGACATGAACTCGTCATACAGAAAACGTTGCCTTTTGGATAGCGGACACAGGACGAGGTGCTCGTATTTGCTTGGAAGTTCTTTTTCGACGTCCCGTTTCAATCGACGGAGAAGATACGGCCGCAGTACCGTATGTAGCTTCGAGACGCGCTGCAGGTTTTCATCATCCAGCATGGTACCCATCTCGATCGCTTTCTCCAACGGATCTGGGTAATATAAGATCGCAAGCAGACTGTAAAGACGAATAAAACGTACTCGAGAACCATTCCCCAAACTCTTTGAGGTTTGCAAAGTTGGTACCAGACATCAAAAACTGCAAGAGCGCCCACAATTCCGTCAAATTATTTTGCAAAGGCGTCCCAGTGAGAAGCAACCGCCGAAAAGATCGGAACATGAGAAGAATGTTCCATCGCTGAGACTTGAAATTTTTGATCATGTGCGCCTCGTCAAGGATCATGTAATACCACATCTTGCGCTTGAAAATGTGCGCGTCTCGACTCGCGAGCGTATACGAGGTGATGCACACATTGAAATGGTGCTTGTTATACCATCCCTGTCGTAGCTCTTTCCGGCGTTTGGTGCTCCCATGATAACTCAGAATCTTGAAACCGGGGAGAAACTTCTTGAACTCCATTTCCCAGTTGAGCAGCACGCTCGTTGGAACGATCTAGACGAATCGCTTGCATCAACATTGACGTTCCTGTAAAGACCCCGCAACACGTACGATGAGATGTGGTCCCCATATTCCCCGATCACAAGCCAAATGTGCAAGCAACGCGATCGTCTGGATCGTTTTCCTATTCCACAAAGAGAAAAAACAGACGCGTGAGTAACAACCCTCTCGCTCATCCAAAACGTACCCCAAACCCATCTCATCCGCCAAAATGCCATTCAGATTGTTCGAATGCAGCGACGCGAGCCATTCCAACCCGCCCTGTTGGTATGGTCGGAGCACCCCACGGAGAAGTAGTGGTGGCTTTATCTTTCCCTCCGGCGACCAATCAACAGGCGCGACGGCAAACGTTTTCAAGTATTCTGGGATGCGAGCAAACGCATCGGTCTGGACATCCTCCATGGGCGAATCAATCTCTGCCTCTGCTTGCTGTACCTGGACGGAGTCGGCGTCATCAGGAACACGCTCGAGTTGCGACGTTCCATTTGTCTCAGCTTGGACCTCCTTCGCGTCAACCATGCCGACTGCCACGCCCAAAGCCGTGTCCACCGTCTCTGGCACTGTGACTACACCGGTGTTGACTACTTGTTCATCAACAACCGGCCCATCACCGTCCTTGACAGATTCATGATCGATAACGCTCGACGCGGGGGATGGGTCGTCCCGCATAGGGTAGTCGGAGAAGCTCTCCAGGGCGGGCGAACGCGCGTCACCCATTGTGGGCGTGCGCGCAGTCGAGTCCATGTCCGAAGGTACGCTGGGGGATGCCGCGGCGTCCTCAAACACGCGTACTCTCCTAGTCGCAACGTCCTTACCGAGGCCAAGTTCGGACGAGGGCGGTTCCATCACCACGTCCGTGTCTACTTCCGTGCGATCAGGTGGGGTAGGCGCAGAGACATTGTCGTCTGCCCGACGTGACAACCCGAGTAACGCATGAGTCGCCTCATCGTCGTCCGCGTCACTTGTTCCACCGCTGCCATCACTCTCATCCTGCCGTCCGTCCTCGTCCTCTCCAACCTCGGCATCAACATATTGATCAGCGTCCTCCACCATCCCTAGGTCACCAAACTCTTCTGCACTCTCTGCTCCAGATTCCTCCTCTTCGTGTTCATCATCATCATGGTGTTCCTCGCCCTCGCTCGAGTCACGCTCCCAGTCCGACGCCGATACGCTGCCCGAACGACTCCTCGACAACCGCTCGCCCCTGGAAAGATCGACTTGTTGCGTTTCTAAAATTTGCCCCGACTGGTCCAAAATTGCATCAAGATGTTCGTGGCCCCGACGCATTTCTTCCTCCTCTGCCCGTTGCCGCTCTTGCTCTCGTATAAACTACCAAGACAAGAGGAAAGGTTGATATAATCATCAGTGCCTTGTCTCGGACAGCGACCAAGGAAAAGACAAGACTTACAAAGACAGCCTTCTTCCACTCCGCCACCACCATCTTGGCCGTCGCCTTTGCCAGTGCCTTCACCCGTTTCTCTTCCAGCGCTCGAGCCCTGTCTTCCCTGACAGCAGACTGATCCCAGTACGCCTGTATCCGATTCGCCACCTGTGCAGCGACTTGCCGTCCGCGCACAAGAAAACCACCTCCCACTCCACCATGCCGACCTCTATGCACGACCGTCTCGACGATATGCTCCCACACGTCTTTTGACCGCCTTGGATCACGCACGTTGGGGTTCGCCGTAATCGCAAGGACAGGCGCGGACGCCTTCTGGTTCGCCAGTCCCTTGAATTCGCCGTACATGAACGGCACGAAGCGTCCCTGTTTGTTCAGCCTGTCAGTCTTGTGTCGTAATGCCGCCTCCTTCTGTGCGAGCATCTCGAGGGTTTCCAACGTTTGCTCCTGCTCGTCCAGTGCCACGTAGGAGGACAGAAAATCGGTGAGGTTGGATGCGAATTTTGGAGGTGGCGGTTTTTGGCGCGGATTCGTATAAGATGGAGGAGGCCTGCGGACTATCAAGCGCACGCGCTTTATGGAAGACGTACGAGAAAGAGAAGGTGGTTCGGCGGGAACGTGCGAAAGCGAACTTTGAGAAGGTTGCGCAGCAACGCGCGATTCTGGAGGTTTGCTAGGTCCTTCAAGACGGCCTGACCGACGAGGATGGAGCACCGTACTCGCGCTCTCACCCAACCTCACCATGGATTTGTGTTTCTTTTTCGAAATAGGAGATGAAGGAGGCGACGACACCAGGGCACTCGTGCGTTTGTGTGTGCCGGACGCCGAAATGGGCGGTGGTTCCGGCTCCGAGTGATTCGCCGCGGGAGCACGTGGCCTAGGGCGAGGCTGAGTCGACCCGTTCGGCGCGGATATGCTCATGGTCGCATCGTCCATGTGTGGCTCAACAGCCTTTTGTTTGCCCTTGGCCTTCGATGATAGAATAGCGGGTGTCTCCGAATCGGGTGGCGGCATGCGGCGCGGGTCTGTCTTTGTCGAGGCACCAATGCCATTTTTGGTGGGGGACGAGAGTGACAGATCGAGGACACGCTGGGTGTGTGCACGGCGTGTTGACCGCGATGGGCCAGCGACAGCAGCGGCACGTTCGACAAGATCGTATTTCGCCTTGTACTGGGAATCGAGACGACAATGAGCCAGGGCCAGGCATGTCCTTTATCGGGGCCACATACCTCCTGAAACACCACGGATTCATCCTTTTTCGCTACCTGCGGGCGCGAGTGAGGCAAATGACGAAGTGCGCCTAAATAGACATACTTTGGGATCGTATTCGAGCAACGTCACGAACTGTTCGAGATGAAATACCTCACGGACCTGCGAAGACCCGAATGTGAACGTTCCGACGTCATAAACAGCAAAAGGCAGGACACGTACCATGTCGTCATGCTTGTCCAGTATGCCGTCCAATTCGATCTGCCTCTCCAGGAGCATTTGGGTACGCTCGTGTGCGACCTGGTCGTCGGACACGTTGGCATCCCCGTGCTGAGCGGTGCGCCGACCGGTTTGGACCGGAGTCTTGGTGGGTTTCCTGACCATGTTGTACTACCCCTCGCGCCAACGACACTGCCACGACCCGAAGCACGACGGGTAACTAGCGACGGCGGTCCCTTCTCTCGAGCCTCACCCTTTTGTGCCCCTAGAGCTCGGTAAAAACAAGCGAAGAAGGGTTGATAGGCAAGCAAGCTCGTGCAAGTCGGAAAAAAAGGCGATCTCTGCGGATCCGGGACGGTTTCGGGAGATTTGAAGACGAGAAGGGGGTCTCTACGTCGTCGTTGTCGATAGTCGCGGAGAGAGATGAGGCCCCTGGACGTTGAGCGTCGTTGTGGGTGAAATGCGTGCGGCGCTGTCTCCTTGGCCCATATTTTTGCGGCATGATGTTTCTTATTTGTCTCGAACAAACAGCCGTCCTATCGAACATCAGGTAGCTTGCATAGTACAACAACAAAACAACTAGATGGGCATCAAGAAAAAAAAAAGCTAGCTCGAAAGGAGTTCGTACAGCGGGACATGCGTCATAACTATGATATCAACAGGGGTGTTGCAGGTATAAGTGTCATTGTATGCTAAAATGACCAGAAATCAAGAAATGCGACGGATAGCAGTGTATTCAAAGGTGGGAAAAGAGCTTCCCCAGGGATCCGGCGCCGGCTGGCCATACGTTGCGGCGACATTCTCTTCTGGATATTTTTCAAAGCTGCAGAACGAATCAATAATCAATATGACGCAGACATTGAGCGGCACTCACGCGCTTGCGTCGCCGTCCCCAGCAATCTTGGGCAGGTATGGGGCGGAAATCTCCCTCTTCTTTAGCTTGTCCCAGTCCACCTCGGCGAACCAAGGATGTGCGAATACATCACCTGCGCCGTGCCGCAAGTTGCCATATCGTCGTGAGGGGTCACTTTCCATCAGTTTGAGAATGAGGTCGGTGGCATTGGCCTGGAAAGGGGGCCACCGTATGAACGTCGGCCCACGCAAGATTTTTTCGTACAGGGAGACCGTGTTCTGGTCTGGATGGTGATACGGGGGGAGACCGGAGAGCATTTCAAAAATGAGCACGCCAAGGGCGTACCAGTCGACACTTTTATTGTATCTTTGTTGCCCGACAATCTCGAGCGGCACGTTAGTATGCAAGGGAACGGGCGGAAAGAGGACAACATACTTCGGGCGCGAGGTAATCTGGCGTTCCGCACAACGTCCACGTCACAGATGAGCAACGTTTCGAGAAGCCAAAATCGGCAATTTTTATATGGCCGTCATGGTTGAGCAAAATATTTTCGGGCTTGAGGTCACGGTAGATGATATCGAGGGAATGCAAGTGGTTGAGAGCGAGAGCGACTTCTGCGGCATAGAATTTCGCGACTGGATCGGGGAACCTCTAAGGAACCAAGTCAAGACGAGAAGAGATGAAGATAAAGGGAACACACATTCGACCTCCTCAAGAGGGTAAAGAGTTCTCCACCAGGTACATAATCCATGACCATGTAGAGATTGGAGTCGTCTTGAAATGCACCCCAGAGGTTGACGATGAAAGGGTGCTGTATGCCCTCTAGAATCGTCTTTTCATTATTGGTATGTTCGACCTGCTTGGTCTTGACGATCTTTTCTTTGTTCAAGACCTTGATGGCATAAAATCGAAGGTTATGCTTGCTTCGTACTGTGATGACGGGATAAGATACAAAGGCTGGAATGACAGTGGACCGATGAACAAAGAGGCAAGAGACTGACCGAGATGCACTCGGCCAAAGCTTCCGGTACCCAAGGTTCTTTGTATGATAAAGTCTGCAAGTTTGTAGCTCGCTCTTGGGCGCGATGTGACTCTGGGGAGTGGGACGAGAGGTTCGTCAAAGTCTTGAGTGCTAGACTCTGTCAAAGAGGTGCAGGTAGTGGATATGGAACCTCTGTGGTATTCGGAGGGGGCTGGGGAAGGGGCCGCAAGGGCGTCTGGGTGCTTCGAGAGATGGGGGGTAAGAAGAGCATTGTCCGCCATCATGGTAGAAAGAGAGCAAGAGGTAGGGCGTCGGTTATCGACGTCAATATCGATATTTGAGGTATTATTGCATTGTGTACCACTATCGGCGACCTCCGAAACCCGACTCAGCCACTGGCAACCTTGTCTGTGTCATTATACTCGTATATTTGGATGTGGGTGTGTATAAATAGTACGGTAGAGTGAGATCAAAAGCATGCATGGCGTGGAAATAATCACGACATGGAGTTCGGTAGATCTGGTGGATATGAGGGCACCTGCTGTGGCGAAAAGCAGGGAACTCACTTGGATCCCAACCAAGGCGAGTAAGTACGCCACTATCATAAATTTTCATGAACGCATCGACTTTACTCTCGATGTGTCTAAACTGATTTGCAAACTCGTCTGGTGTCCTAGGTGGTGGCTCGCGAGGAGTGTGGGGATGGAGGCAGGCTCTGATGGATTTTTCCAAGGAGACACACGTGTCTGCATGTGGTCGCCCGGGAATGGGAGGCGGTTTTTTCTGAGATATACTGAGGGGTGGAATTCAAGGTGGGAAAGGCATATGCGCACCAGTCTAGACAGCGGAGGGAGGCCGTCGAGTACATCGTTCGAGGTACGTGAAGATGTATGGGGGGACACCACTGGGGACAAGGAGCGTCGAGGCTCCTCGACCTTGATGGCAATCGGGGGCAGTGACGGGACCCTCGTCTGTGGAGAAAGAGACTTTGACGGAGTAGGCAGGTGTGTGCGTGGGAACTCGGATGTAAAGGGTGAAACTGGCGAATCTTGTGTGGCGGTGAAGTTGCATTCTTTTGCTTTTTCCTGCTGATACTCGATCCAGGCTACGACCTCGTCTTTGTCCGCGTTGATGCGCTTCGACCAAAAGGTGATGACACCGTCTGAGGGGTCGTTCATTTTCTTGTAGAGAACACGGAGTTGTTGAAGGTGGGTTGGTGTGAGCTTGGGAAAGACTGAAAAATGGTCAGTGGCAAGGATGTATGCGGGGAGGCACACCCACGGATCGTGTCATCGTCGAGCAAGACGGATGGAGGGGCGTCATCGGTGCCCGGGGGATGAAGTGCACGCGGTACATTTCGATGGCGGGCAAACCAGTTGGAGAGTTTTGAGAGTGTGAAAGACTCATTTCCAGGGATCGCATGGATGGCCTCTAAAAGGGCGAGCTTGTCCGCCTTGCGTGGATACACGGTGACTGTGCGCGCATAATCTAATTGAGATCAGTGACTTTCCTGGCCAACACGAAAAGGGGGGGGGACATGCTGGAGAGATAGGCAGAACCTTCTGTGTTGAGGGACTTCATGAGGAAAAGGAGGGACACCAAGGGCTGCACGATTGAATTGAAATACTCTTTGGCACGTGGTGTAGTATGTTTCCATATCGGGAAGCGAAGATAACATTGCTTACAAAGATTGCGATCTAGCACGAGTCCCTTCTCGCTTGGCTGCCCTGTCCCATGCGTTCTGCATTGGACCCACCTCGTTCTTCAGCTTGTTCTCTACCACCATGTCCTCCATCTCTCGCATCACCATATCCATCGCACCGTCCCCCCCGATGGTCTGCACCTCCCCATTCAGCATCTGCCAGACTGCCACCAGTCGTCAGTTCAGCATACAGCCAGTACCACTCACTCTCACCTTCTCTCTCAATCCCCTTGCCCAGCTCCTCGATCCTCGCACCCATCCCTCTTATCACCGCACCCTCCATCTCCCTATCAGCCCCCATCGTGCCTGCAAATAGCACAGGTGCGACCCGCGACAGTGCAATCGACAGAAACAGAAACACCTGCTGCAAAAACAAGATGTACTGATAAGCCACGTGTTGCGGAAACACGCTCTCCAACACCGTCCAGGTTGGTCTTGTCTCATCCACAAATGTGTACCTAGACCCGCTCGGCGGTGTCGTCGACGGTGCGACAATCAGGTACAGTTCAAACGCAAACATGCCAATGAACAGCATATACCGCCACTGTATGCATCCATCAGACTTGTCTAGTGCATCGTTCAACAAACAAATACACACTGCTGCAACTGGGCTCCGTTTCCCCACCACAGAAAACAAAAATAGTCCTGCGCCAGTCATCACATGGCGTATCAACCAACTAAAGAGACCCCGTCTCAGATAGTCCTTCATCGTGCTGCAGTCCTGCCAGTGCAATACATCCCGTCCGAATCTTTGATCCGTTATCTCTCAGCACTTGGAGCACGAGACACCACTTACCTATCGTATGCAAACCGGACGACTGGGTCTTTCAGCGCCTCAAATGCGTCCCGCACATCAATGAACAGTGCCTCTCCTTCAGGCCCTACCCGATCGGGGTGATTTTTTCTCGCGAAGGCTCTAAATGCAGTCCTGAGTGCACCCTCGTCCGAGCGTGGGCTCACTCCAAGAAGTTGATAAAAGTTGGGCTCGACCCCGCTCGACGCATCAATAAAGTTGTAGATCAGATAGCAGAGCACGACCCCTGCATAAGTATATCGATAATGTCGAATATACTCCGGCGATCGTGAGGGTGGGGGTGGTATCCCTCTTCTCTGTATCACTCGGTGGACCAGGAAAAGTACTTGACGAGTTGCAAAGTCTGGGAGGTATGCCCAACATGCAAGTTGAAACAGAACACCAGACATCTGCCAAGTGGGACCAGTCAGCACTGCCCACACAACTACAAAGCAAGAAAAGCTCAGAAGTAGAGTGTGATCTCATGTCCACGACCGAAACAGCCCATAGCCACGCTCCTGCGTGTATACGCACGCAACCACGCGCCCGGGACGCGGTGTGCTCCAGCGTGAACGCTTTTGGCGTGCGCCGCGACGAGGCGCATTGTAGCGTCAACAAGATAAACCACATCGTGACCGCCCGTGGCAGAGGTGGACTCGTCTGCCCGAGCTCGGCTGGTAAACGCGTGCAATGGTGACTCTGCCTTTGCCAGCGGACCGTTGGGCTCGAAGCCACGCTAGTCAACTGAGAGTCCTGCATGTCTGTCTGGCCTTAACAACGACACGGCGTGATCTCGACCGTGCATCGGACGTCAGACACTTTGGATGGGTTCGTGGGCAGCGTGGGCCGTCGGCGGGTCGACCCTTTTACTAGGACATCGTCGCGAGCAACGCCGAAGAGCGGTACTCACCGGGGGAGGAGAAGGGGAGGAGGTGTGCGAATGTATTACATCATCCGTGGCCGGATTTGAATGTCACACTGGACAATGGACACGTCGCTCTCGTTGTGGACCAGCAAATTTCTCGTGCGCACGCCCGTCGTCCATGGCTCTCAATCTGTTTCGGCTGCTGGGTCCGTGCGCGCCTGCTCGTCGTGCTCGCTGTCTCACCCGTTGCCCACAGGCGACTTCGCCCACCTGGCGTCAATATTCATACTCGTGCACAAGATACAGACAACCAGATCATGCCGTGGTGCGTCTCTTCGTGTGCACGTGTACCAGACACACATCGAACCTGTGCAGGTATCTCGTTCAAGACCCAGGCGCTGTACGTGCTTGTGTTCGCAACCCGCTACATCGACCTCTTCTTCCACTGGGTCTCGCTGTACAACTTCGCCATGAAGATTTTCTTCATCGCTAGCAGCTGTTACACCCTCTACCTCATGAGGTACCGCTTCCGGTTAGTCATCCGTATGTTCCTGTTTGTGTCCCCCTCACGCCGGTGTCGTGCAGGCCCACCCACGACCCATCCATCGACACGTTCAAGATCGAGTATCTGTTGGGTCCCTGTTTTGTCCTCTCGCTCATATTCAATTACCGCTTCTCCCTGGTCGAGATATTGTGGGCCTTTTCCATATATCTCGAAGCGGTTGCCATCTTTCCCCAGCTGTTCATGCTCCAACGGACAGGCGAAGCGGAAACGATCACGACGCACTATCTTGCCGCGCTGGGCATTTACAGGGCACTGTACATCCCCAACTGGATATATAGGTATGTGGCGACTCCGCACACGCGAGAACGGTGCTTGATTCCACGCGTCTTGCGTGCGGCAGATACTTCACGGAGGAGTTGGTCGATCCCATAGCTGTCGTAGCTGGACTCGTGCAGACAGGGCTCTATATCGACTTCTTTTACGTCTATGTCACAAAGTGCGTCTCTCTCTCGCATTGCTCCATCTCGGCTCATGGTACCGCAGAGTGCTGCAAGGACAAAAGTTTGAGCTGCCTGCATGAGCATGTTTTTGCACGTAGACTTTCGGTCGCCGTATCCTGCAGTTACTACAGCACTGTCTGTCTGTTAAGATGTCGATTCGTTACCAGGCGAACCGTGTTACTCTACATCACCGAATGCATAGTAGACTTTTTTTCCGAGTCCACGGCCCAGTGTGGGAAATCCTTGAGTTGCATGACGCTTGCATCTTGATTCTACAACTCTACACAAAAAATCGAACGGCTTGATCATGTTGTCAACGTCGTGCTACTTTGCCGTATTGGCATTCGTTCTCTCTTTTCTCAGTATACCCCCCTCTGCCTGCGCTGCCAGGGACACCAAAGTAGCCAACAGGACCATCGAGCGCGTGAGCTCTCCGGCCTTGTCTCGTTTGCTTTACCGAAAACATCTCTGCAGACCGTCCAACTGCGCACGCACTCAATACATGCCCCCTACATCGATGAGGACCTGCAAAATCGGTGCGTTGCACGTCGGACATGGTTCTGAAAGTACTCATATCCCACCACTCCAGTTGGTGGGACTTTGGCGCGGATGCCTACGTCGTACGTCGTCATGTGTTAGCCGCGAAAACGGTGCCTCACCCACGCCTCCGATAGAACACCAACAAACACATTCGCTTGACGAGACCCGTGCCGTCCCAAATGGTATGTATGCCTTTCCTTTTGCAACCCGTGCCGGGGGCGGACTGACGCATCGCAGGGATGGCTTTGGTCACGTCTCCCGCTCACGGTCACCAATTTCGTCGTCGAGGTCGAGTTCAAGGTACACCGGTCCCCGTTTTTCTGGCGGCGTGCCTCGACTCACGCACGTAGGTCTCTGGTCAATCGACGCACCTGTTCGGCGACGGTATGGCGATATGGCTTACCAAGGAGCGGGCGGAACCCGGCCCCGTGTTTGGTAATAAAGGTCCGTCCACGAGTCTGCTGGTTTGTCCCCGTTGAATCTGTATCTCGTCGTAGACAAATTCGAGGGTTTGGGCGTCTTTATAGATACGTGAGCACGGTGGTCCATGCCACATGGGCGCTGCTGACACCACCCCAGATATGCAAATTCACGACATCCATACGGCTTTCCTCGTATCGTGGGCATGCTTGGCGACGGACAGACACCATATGATCACGATAACGATGGCGACGCAAACAGCATCGGTTCGTGCTCGGTACGTGCTCGTCTTTTTGTCTCTGTATGAGCGATCCGAAACGTTCCGGACGGGACAGGCGTCGATCCGACGCACCAACGTAATCACCAAGCTAAAGATCACCTATCTCAAGGACGCGTACCTCGACGTAAGTCATACACGCATGCGACGCATCGTACCTCTTGACTCTTCCGTCAGGTCAAAGTTCATTTCAAGGCGTGTACGTATACGATCGTGAACGTGCATCTGACGCGAGCTCACCGCTATCCTCGCAGGGGACGACTGGACCGACTGTTTCCGCGTCGACGGGATCAGCTTGCCTAGTTCAACCTACCTCGGCGTGTCTGCGCTGACGGGCCAAGTCTTCGACGCACACGAGTAAGCACATCCACCCTCCTTTTTTTTTTTTTTACCGGCTCTGTCTCATCGGATTCCAGCGTGATCTCGGTCACGACCTACTCCGCCATCCTCTCCTCCAAGGACGCACAGCTCGACAAGCTCGAGAGCGGCGGGCTCTTTGGCGCCCGCCGCGCGGACGGCACGCGCCAGTCCTCGTCCTGGCTCGCCTTCTTTGCCAAGCTTGTCCTGTTCGTTGGGATCTGCGCCGGGGCGTTGTATGCGTACAAGACGTACGTGCTCCGCAGTCGGCGTGGGTTCGGATCGGCCTCGTCGACAGGCGTGCTGAGCGGGTTGGGCATGGACGCGGGCGAGCGGTCGTACGGATCGCGGAGGCGGTTCTGAGCGTGGACGTGTTTCGCTGTTCTTTTTCTTTTTTCTTTATCGTCCCTCGTCTTTAACGTTTAAGCTCTAAACTCTTAATCGCCTCTCTCGCTAGCGTTGACTTGGAACTGTTTCGGTTGCTCATTGTTGTACACACACGGAATACGATGAACTGGAAACCGCTCGACGATGCGTACACGAAGCGAGAGTCCGACGGTGTGGATCGTCCTGTTCGAACGGTTTGCGTTATCCAACTCTCCGTGCATAGCTCGAATGTATCTACCGTCTTATATATCTACTACGAAAGTGTGCGTGTCTGACGAACCAGTGTCGAGTCGGAAAACAAGGAGGCTTCTACCAAAGCGGCGAGCAGAAGGGTACATAAATGCTATACAAAAAAACACAGTCGAGGACGTGCATGAAATAGGACTGTACGCACGTTCGGGTCAACTAACTAGGCGTTCGGTAACCGGTGGTAACTACTTGAAACTAACTACTTGTAACTACAGATGGAGTTGAGACAACACACGGATTTAGACCGTTGGGAAATGCTACTGTTACTACTAGTACTACGTGAAAAAAAGAGTGAAAAGTATGGGTGAAAAAGGCGCACAACAGATCCAATCAATGGTTGACACAAATAGAAGACACGGGTGATAATAGGAACAGTGAACGCTGAGCACAGGGGTGAGTCGTTTGGTTCGTAGGAGTGCATTGCATCGTGGTCGGCATGAGATCGTAGAGATACAAGGGCAAATCAACGATGACGACCCGATCACACCCCGTATCGCGTCGCGAGTCTGTCTTGGATGGCTGGGGGGAAAACAGCCACCTGTGCCTGCCACCCTGCAACATCGTGGTTCCGAAACCCGGTCAAGAGTTGTTGGAACATCGTGTTGAGCTCTGGTGAAGGGCTATTCCACCGGACGATGGCGTTGCAAAACCATAGCAAACTCTGCAGGCAAGACGTGTAATTAGCTTTCGACCAGGAGGGGTAAGTCCTACGAAAACTCGCCTTGGCAATACCAGCGGGGTTTGTTTGTACAAGGGTGCAGAATCCACGGAAGGCAGAATCTTTCTCCTCGTTATCACGAATCTCGTACAATGCTTGGCACCATGCTTGTGCAAACTCGGGCAGATGAGGTGCAACGAGGCCCGGATGCATGAGTCCAATCCGACCGATTGACACAGCAGCATTTTCATGGAGGCTGCGAGGTGCCTTCGGGTGTAGCAAGATTGGAATAAGACGCGAGATCAAAGGGTTAACCCATTGATGGAATTCGGGATCATCTACAAAAAAAAAAACTCGTTGAATGGAGGTTATAGGCGGAGGCCTCAAAGATTTTACCTCGTCCGTAACGTAATGCAACTTCGCCAACGGACCACGCAGCATTGTTGCAAGCACTGATAAACTCCACCTTTGGTTCGGGATCAAGCTGTAGGATTAGCTCTCCCATGATAGCAGGAAGGTGGGGTCGTAAGAGCGCAAAACATCCCATCGCCAGATCTCCAACAAGTGCATAAGCCGATTGGCGTACTGGTGCTTGCGGGTGTTTCAAGCAGATGGTGAGCAAAGCGAGAAGGCTCGGTTGCGTCAGTGAGATGACGGGCTCCAAATTAACACCCAGACCCTGTGCTAAACCGGATAGAAGATCCAGTGATACAACAAGGAAAGACTTGTCGGGCTCATCCAAATCCGGATTTTGCTGATATGCTTGGTACTGGAGTAGTGATTGGTGGACGATATTAACGCATCGCTGGAAAACGAGGGGTGCGTATGGCCCAAATCCAGGTCCCATAGCAATTGCAACTGAGGAAAGACACTACGAAATGCGTGAGTACCAGCCACATCAATTTCGAAGAAGCCTTGCCTCAAGCAGCGGGATTAGATCCTCTTCGTCATCCTGTAGTTTATTCCATCGACCAGTGAGCGGGGGCATTAGTATCTCAACATAGTGAGGATTTGATAATGCACGTCCGACAGCGTCAGCGAGAGTGCCGATTGCGTCGTACAGAATAAGCATGTTTTTGTGTTGGTACTTCTGAAACGCGAAAACGAGGTTTTGCAAAACTGGCTCGAGGTAGGGTGAAAGTTCTGCACCAGCATCCTCCTCGAGCGTCGCAAACGCGCTACAGCCAGCCTCCTGTACTCGTTTGTTATCGTCCAAAACCATCCGAAGAAGCTGTGTAAGTATGAGTCAGTGAGCAAACATTCATGTATATAATACGTACACCTTCCATGGTAGGGATGAAGTATCTATTCTTGTGTTCTTCTGATATCGGTTGCGTACACCAGCTCGCGTAGCGACCTAGCGTCCAACAAGTAATCGAACGGATAAGTGGCTATAATGTCGCTTTCAATAATAGTTTTCACAAATGCAGCCCGTGACACACCTTGGGGTCGTTGAGCGTGTTTAGCAAGTAAGGGATGAGGACCTTCAAGTGCTCCTCGATGAAATCAATACAGCCTCCGCGCGCTCTCAGCATTCAAATCGAAACAACACTTCAGCAACACACCTTCAGCCATCGCACCCAATGCCAATATTGCGCTCTCTCTTTGTAGCCACTCTGTACTCCATAGCTTGTCCTTCAAGGGAGCGAGAAGAACATTCATTAGGTCCGCACCGAACCTGACAGCCATTACGTCCAGAGCAGCTGCGGCGCATTTACGGAGATTCCACTCCGTAGACATTTCATCAGCAAAGTCGTCATCATCGAGATCATAGTCGTCCTCGTCCTCGTCGACCGTTTCTTGACCATATACACCACGCTTCGCCGACTCTTCGGCAGACTCCGTCCCCTCGCGCTCCAGCCCATGGGATTTGGCACCATAATGGCGTGGCTTTATGTCGGTCTCCTTGTCCGGCACGGTAGTGTCTTCCGTGTCCCCCTCGAGCCAGAGTAGGTCGTCCTCGCCGTAAACCATGCAGTCAAGGAGTACCGGAGCTACACGACCTAGGAGAGGATGCAAGTACGGCGCAAGATCGGGATCTTCCGCAAAGGTCAGCCAGAATTCACAGGCCTCTAGTGCAACGCTCTCGTTTTTGTCCTTTGTAGAGTACAGCATGTACTCTGCAACGTTGGCCATTTCCGGCATGAGCTTCTCAGGACGAGCAGCAAGGAGTAATACGAGAGCCTGACAGACATGGCGGCGGACAGAGGCGTCGTCGTCTGATGCGCGCTTGAACAGGCAGGCGATAAAGGTGTCGATGTGTGCGAAAAGGGACTGCGAGGTAATAGGTACGAAATAAGAAAGGCAAGCGACGGCGTGGGAGCGCATTTTAGGTGAAGGATGCTCTGATAGCATCAGGAACTTTGGAATCATAAAGTCGAGAGGGCGGGTTCCGTTGATCTCGATGTCCAGCTTGCGGGGAAAATCTTCGCAAGCTTTCTCAAAAACACTGAAAGCAGCCTGAAGTCGGATTGAGTACGGTCAAAAACGCGGACGGAGGCAATAAATATCAAATTGGTGAGAGGCACGGCGACAACTTCGGAAGTGAACCGCGCAACCGGAGAATGAAGCATATCACGGCACTCGCAGCCGAACGGTATCGTAGTGTGTGCCAAATGAGGCGGTACACATGCCCGAGCAAACGACGCAGCGCTTAGTGGGTCGGGAAATGGTAGATGTTTTGACGCGCTTGCAAGGTCACAGCGAGAACGTACGCTGCAACGGCTTCAAGTAAATGTTCACTCACCTCTTGACGATTTGGGTCGTCTAGCATAGCGACCAGTTGCTCGAGACAATCGGGCCAATTTTTAGGTTCGAGGACCCCTAGAAATGCGACAATGTCCTGTCCGGCAGCGGTTCGAACCAAAGCAGAAGGGTCGCTGAAAGCAGACAGCACTGCGACTTTGGCATACTCCGCGACCTCGGGGGAGGCCTTGAGTATCAAGTGGGCGTTATTCTTGAGAAGATACCCGGCAATAGTACGAATCTGGTCCTCCTCCTGTGGCAAGGCGGCCAAGATGTGGGCCAGATATGCGATGTAGTCTGGCACACGCGTAAAGCTGTTGAGTTTCTGCGTGGAATGACGGTAAACACGACGAGATCGGGATAGGAAGAGAGTTGTCGCACATGAGTGATGGCCCTCTGAACTTTGTTCTGGGTGTCGGTAGAATCGCGTATTGTCTGCAGAATTTCCTGCAATCCCGCAGGCTGAGGACTCCAAGTTGCCATCGCGCACGAACAGAGACGCGTCTGTGGAAGAAATAGCGAAGAGAACGCGCCGGATGAAAGAAGAGAAAGAAGGGGGCGGACTGAGTACGCTTCTGTGTACCGATGTTTATCGCCCGTGGGAAATTCATATCTCAGCACATCTGTCACAGGACCTGTCACACGTCACGCCTAGACATATCCTACTAACTTAGTGTATCTCATAATGTAGACTATGACACACTCATTCGGTATAATGATCACCCGACGGCGACACGTTGATCTTCTCAATGATCGTCTTGACCCTCTCGTACACCGCGAACACGATTGCCTGTCCAGGCGCAACCCGCAGCACACGCGGCGTGATACCCTTGTAGAACGACCTTACGCCTTCCGTGCGCCACATGTCCTTTGCAATGACCATTATTCGCTCCAGCGCAGTCACTTGGGGCTCCCACGTCCTCTTTTGCAGCCCTTTTCCCTGACGGTCAGCATCCCAGTCTCGTCGCGCCAACTCCGCAGCACTCACGTGTCTTGATCGTGTCGATGGGCGCATTCGAGAACGGCCCCATGGCCCCGGATATCAGTCCGATGATCATGTGCTGGTACGACGGCAGTTCGACGAGCTCAGGCTGGTATCGTTGGGCCAGCTTCTTCAGTTCTTGGTATGCCGTAAAGTTGGCACCTATTGCCGCCGCGTCACCGGCTGTCTGCCAACTCTCAAGCGATCACTCACCTTGGTTGGTGGCTTGACGCAGAGCGGTGAGTGAGACACCTCTGTAGAGCGTTCCGATGCCTTCCTCGCGAACGATTGTGTAAACAGCGTGTGCTGCATTACGGTATCGCGGTGTCTCCAGCGGATCGACTAGCGAATGTTGCTGCGCTTGCAATCTGATCTTGACCACTTCCATCGGACAGACGACGGCTATCGCCTCCGTCGTACCGGCGGCAAGACCAGCTGGTCGAATGTACAGCAACATGAATCAAACGTATCGCTTGGCGCCCCGACCTACCAATAAAGATGTTGCCGACGCTCGTCTGGCCCGTGGCCTTATCTGCCAGCCATCCCTTGTACGTTTCGAAGCTGGCGAAGCGGATGGCCATTTTGGGGACGATCCCCGACAAGACTGCACCTAACCCTTTGTACAGCGCAAGCGGCGTCTCGCGTTGCACAATTCGGATGCCGGTCTCGATGACGCCGCGCGGTTTCGTCTGGCAGGGTCGTCCCCCTCAGCATGTTGGCCTTCAGGAGTTGGGTGGACATACCCCAGTGGCCCTGCCTGACCTGGAGAGCTGCATCCGCACCTTGATGGTGTCGAGCGGTTGGCAACACAACTAGCGGACGGCGGCGACGGCGGCGTGAGCAGTGCCGTCGCGTTCAGCGTCGATGGCGTACCCACCGCTTCCATTGCGCCAGCGAGTCCACCAGCGGTGATGTGGGTCGCAAACCCGACTGGCTTCTTTTCGCCGTTTCGCGACATGATCAGAGGGGGGTATGGAAATTAGAGGGGTGAGATGGAGATGCTACTACTTGTCCTTGTGTTTGCACGCCCCTCATGAATGTTTCTGTGCTGCCATATTCGTCATTCATACCCTTCGGGTCGGATTTAACATGTGAATGCCCCCTTTCGGCTCCACCCGCCGCTTAACCACCGACCGTAGTCCACAGCGCTCAGTTCCGCTCTTTTTCCGCTAATCATTCGACGATGACTGGATGATCTATTCCTCGTTCATACCACGGTATGTGCAATGTCAGTTAAAGAGTGCGATGGTGCCGGTGTATTATAATGACCCTACGTGAAATAGCAGGTCCTGTGCGTAATTAAATCATGCGTGTCCATATATGATTCCAACCAGTCCCTCCGATGTGGTAAAAAGAAATGAGAACGCTGCAATTTTATTTGCCTTGCTTGGCATTATCAGATAATGATGGCTTAGGTGGCTTCTCCGTAGTCGGCGTGTCTGGCATGTCCACGGCCTGCTGCGGAACTGACATTGATTCCTCGTCTTGCGGAACTTCCTGTGACTCCCAAAGAGATCCACTGAAGGTGTCGTGCTTGGTCCCCCAAAAGGGTCGACTGAAAACCCTCCATTGCGCATAGGCGAAAGCTGGGCTGAATATTTCAGGAGATATTGGGTTAGCGAGCAGCCACGGAACAGTGCAACGCACGTTACACCGAGGGATACGGCGATAATGATCACTGTTGTCGAGGGCGGAGAGTAACCGTTGGTCACGGTGTCCTGCAAGGCATCACGAATGAACAAACAAGTTATCCAGATGGACTCGAACGAAATGCACCAAGACATGAAAACGGTTCCTGTCAAACAAGTAGCGAAGGCCACGACTCATACCAGACTGTTGGTTGATGACAAGGTCGAACCCGAGGGCACACAAGAACGAACCGGTCGAAGCACATCCATTGAGCTACAGAACCATACCATCAGCAGGCGTGGAAGGAGCTCGATGGGATGGCATACTATCCCGTATCGCTGCCTCCACACGACGAGGATGCTCCCAGCGACACCACAAGTGCCTATGATGAGCCAATTGACGAAAAAGGCATCAGGATCCGAAACGAGGAGCCCGCTTCGCAAGAGGATGATGCGGACGCCAATAGCCAAGCCGCCAAGGGTTCCTAGCACCAAAATTGCGACTACGCGGGTCAAGTCCAAAAGACCGAGACCGAAGCCCATGAGGAACAAGGCGAAGATGCAGATGGTCAAGGTAATATCGGAAACACCAACATTGTCAAGCGTGTTTACGATGACCGCCCAAGCTGGGTCGCCGAAGTCAGTGAAGGGCGAGGACGAGGGGGAGGGTGCTCACACGCAAGGCCAGCGGCAGTTCCAATGGCCGCGCCAAGGGTGAAACGCCAGCCACGGAAGCCCACGAAGAGAAGAGGAGTGCCGACGACAAAGGAGAAGATGATCCATAAAACCGCGCTGATGGAGAAACCAGAGCCACTGCCGTCCGAGGCCATGCCCTGAGGAATTTGCTGGCCAGTGACGGGGCTGTACACGATGGTGGTGCCATTGCCGCTGTCGTCGAGGATGACGTTCGGGTCCTTGATGCGGGTGAGCTGTTGGCCGGTGCTGTGGGCGGGTGCGGCGGCGAGGGCTCCGTAGACGACGAACGAAAGAGCGAGGAGGAGCGCCAAAAAGGGGTGAAGAGGGCGGAAAGCAGCCGCCATGGGCCGCTCTGAGAACCAGAAGGAAAGGAGGAGAAAAAGAGCGACGGTCGAAGTGAAGCGATGTAAAGGCAGAAACGCTAAACTTGCTAGCTAATGAGAGTCCAGACGCGGTCGTTGTACTGCTACGTAACGAGTTACGCGACACCATGGCCCAGTCCAACTCGGACGCGCTCGCAGCGCTCAGGAAGGAGTCGGAGTCCATCTTTAACCGCGTTCATTCCATCGCGGAGGATGCCCTCTTCGTCCAGCAGGTCCACGAGCATTACCCCGACTACCCGCTGCTCCGTGCGTGTGTGCGTGCAATGTGCGTCGCGATGATCTCACCACCCCACAGCCAACATGCGCTGCGGTGCTTGGTACACCGACCCAAAGATCGTACGAATCGCACACTCGTCCGTACGTGCTCACATACATCGAGCTAGGCTTCTGCAGAGCGGGCCTACTTCAAGTCCACGGACGGCCACACC
>JBBPUI010000504.1:0-19981 GCA_038094615.1 Heimioporus aff. retisporus
CTATGATTAGAAAGGTGTCTGGGGTGGAGGATGTGGTGAGTCTACTTTTGCATGCGATCGTGGCGCCATCGTTACTCTTAAGTAATTAGAAAGTTGGCAATGAAAAACGGGGACAAGCCGATATCGACCGAGAGTTTATCGCAAAGGACAATGGACTCTTTGTTGTTCATGACAGTCTTGGACTCGAGCCAGGAGACGACAGAAATCTTAATATCATCAAAAGTTTCATCAACAAACAGCGAGCCATGACGGATATAAAGGATAGACTGCACGCGGTCTGGTAAGGGACCTCTACCACGTTTAGACCGGAACCAGACTGAGCAAGGCCTTCAGGGTGTGTCTACCCGTTCCATATGCCAAGGGACGGCTTCTCGAAACCGGAATGGAAAATTTTCTGAGACAAAAGAAGGAGATTTTGGGTGATAGTGCGTCAATAAACCAACTAGAATTTCTTATCCCTTGACAAATTCTACCATCAGTCCCGATCGTCGTTGTACTGACCAAGCTCGACATGCTGAACCAGCAGCTCCTCTATGAGGTTTCTAAAAAAGGTGCTGTGAAGAGCTTAGAAGAAGCGTTGGCAAAGGCAAAGGCAGAAACGCCCGGTTTTCTTGAGACTTACTGCGCTAAACCCCTGCAAGCAGTGGCGGATGGCGTTCCACGCGTGGCCGTTTCCGGTACGTGCCAAATTCTTACTTTTCTCTTCCACTTCTTTTTCATCAAAACGATGTCATGTAACAGTGCTAGGCGAGCTTGTATCGACGATTCCTCTGCTTGTCAAGACCACAAATCATGAGATCGGGCAATATATTACTGGCAGAGCCGTGTCGCGTGTCGGGGTGGAGGCACGGTCGAGTTTTGACAGTCTCGAGCGCAAAGCGCAATTGTATGTCGCTGGAATGGCTCAGCGGGTGAGCATTGAGGACAATATCGATCTAACAATAAAGTACGTTCCGTGCCGTCACTTTCAGAATCTAGCCTCATGTGATTGCACAGCATAGGGAAACAAAGTGCGTGCCCGTTCGTTAGGGGATTGCACCTCTGAACGCGATACCAGGATATTGGAACGACCTCACAGCAACCACGATATTTCCCGAAGAGAAAGTGAAGGCATATTTGCTCAATATCCACGAGGACATTATTCAGGCTTGGAATTACAACGACCCGAACAGTGTGAGAAATTACCCTTTTTTCATATATCCTCGTGCTTAACGCTATTAAGATCTTACGGGGCGATGACTTCAAAGCGGCAATGATAAGCGCCTCAAACCTCGTGGCAGATGTTGATCAGGACGGAAGGGAAAGCCCGTGAGCCGGACAATTCGATCACCTGCAAACAGTCCTTGATACGATACAGAGACGACAATGGGATACAAGGCCTGGGTGACGTCGTAGTCAACTTGACCAAGGTAGCCATCGTGCTTCCCGTGACGGGAGCAGCTCAGTTGGCAAAGTTCATTGCTGAGGCTTACAGAGCGCCGTGAGTCATCGCGTTTCGCCTTCTTGTCGGGGATATAAATGACCTCAATGCTGTTCTAGTCAACTGAGAGTCAAGTGCTTCATGACATACATCACTGACTTTGTCTATGTCATGATGATCCTCTTCGTTGTGTCCCAGCAAGGGCCTATCACCACCGAGAATTCAGCTCTCGCACTCGAAGTGTACAAAGTATCGTACCAAAAACGGATCCACTTTGAAATCCGCGACTTCTGTGAGAACTATCGCAAGCCAGATCGTGACACGGCGATGGAACAGATCGAACGGATGATCAAACGATACCCCATCAACGACGACGACGTGGCAAAGATACGGAAAAAGATAGAGGAAATGAAAAAGGTGACCTCATCAGACTAGACTTGTGCGTGAAATCCCACCACCAACGGGTTTGGTGGTAGTTTTACCAGTTCATATTGTCTAGGATTGGGGAGGGTATTCTTGTCATCTGTTTTAGCGCCGTATGTATGATATCGTGTCCTTTGGCTTATATCCCCGATTGGAATTTGATAATCGCACCTTGGGATGCGTTGAGGGATTTGTGGTCTGCGATAACGATACATAGCTCGAAGGTGGTCCGAATGCTTGTCCTCGCTATGCGATGTCGTTCCTGTGGGGAAAAAGTGCGGTACCTCGGGCGATGAAAATAGTCCATCTGGATGGCGTGTACGCCGAACACCAACCCCATGGGTAACGAATAAGTCGAGCGAGCCACGAACGCGATCCGGAGCTTAGTTACTTGTGGAGGGTAGTAGAGAGTCGAAGGGACATGTCCTGGGAGGGAATTACCGTCGATGCGTGTCTCGTACGCAGTAAACCACCAGGGAAGGTTCCAGGATGGACGCCACTCAATTATGGCACATATCGAGGTCCCTACAAGTTCAAACAACAGCAGAGCTCAGCGCGTCGACAAACGACCATGTAATTCAAGGCACAGTCGCGATCCTCAACGCCTGCTCGAAGTCAGCGATGATATCATGGGTGTGTTCGATTCCGACCAAGATCTGTTCCGGCCTTGCAACACTTGATCCGAACAAAAGGAACACGCGACGCACCCGGATCAAATCGGGCGTGACGCTCGACGACCTGTGTTCCCCCTCGGACAGCTGCTCGGGCGTCGTCGTCCACGGGTGGATCACGAGCGTCTTCGCGTCCCCCACTTTAGCGAGTCGACTCGCGAGCTGGAGCGCGCCCACCACGGCGCTCGCCGTCGTGTGGTCTCCCCCGACGCTGAAGCTGAAGCTGAGCACCCCAGAGTACGCGTCCGGATGGAACAGCCCCTTGGCGCGTATGTGGTACGGGTGGCTCGCGAAGGTACGACACGTCGACACCCACGCGATCTTCGGGTGGTCTTCGAGCTAGCTGCGGGCGCGCGTTCGAGGGGCGGCCGTACACACGTACGAAGACGAGAACGTACTGAACGAGGGTGAAGGCGCTCTCGCAGTGCCGCTAGCAACGCAGGCTGAAGATTTCGAGACCCTGGAGGAGAAGGAATGCCCCGAAGGGGTTCAACGCGGGCCCGATGTCGCGCAAGAGTTCGACGCGGAGCTTGACGGCGAATGCGACGGGTCCGAACCTCTCGGTGAACACGGGCCCGCGGCAGGCTTCCGAAGGGCCCGTGAGCGAGGGAGGGGCGCCGGTGGGACGAGATCGGACGAGGGGGTACCCTTATTCTTGCGCGTCGTATGGCACTTTAACCGATGGGGAGACGGTCATTGTGTTGTGTATCGGTGCGGTCGTTGATCGGATCGTCGTGTGTGCCATGGGGGGACACATGTTGATGAGCTGAAATTGCGCTGCGACGGTCCGCTCCGGCCCGGTTAACCATTGTCAGGTGGCGACCCTGATCTAATTGAGGCGAGCCAAAACAAAAAAAAAAGCATACCCGAGCCGGCATGGGGGCGTCTTCCGCGGAAGCGACGTATGATTATACCGAACCGTCGCTGTGAGCGTCTCTCATCTCGTAGCAGGTCGATACACGGGAATCGAGATGCGGTATCGCACATTGGATGAAGATTGGACGAAGCCGCACGCGCGAGTGACCGTAGCTTTCAGGAAGATTCACCACAGGGAGCCACAACCCCTGGGTCTCGCTTCCGAAATGTTGATAATTATCGACTTTGTTCAGACTCGATTTCATTTATTTAATATTACATAAAACTCTTCTTCGCTGGGGACACGTGTTGCATAGACAAAAGAAGAGTCTCCTTGGAATGATTAGGGAATTACAAGTAGCTGGGGCTGTTTAAATACGTGTAGGGCAGGGGTGTGCCTGGTATAGAGGTGGATATAATAGACCAGGTATGCCATGGCGAATTTCAACGAAATGGTCCGGTGAGTTCGTAGGGTCGCTACTCGTTTCCACATATGCTTGTGTAAGCGTCTCGTCCATACTGCGGCACGCGGCGTGTTTTCCAGTATGGCCGGCGCCTTTCCTGATTCTTTTCATTTTTGTCCATGTAACCTGCTTCCTTTCCATTCCGTCAAGTTCGTTCCAGCATATTGCAGCTTACCCCAGCCATGCCGTCGCGCCAAGGACAACCTGGACTCGTTCACATATCAGGTAAGAGACAATCCCACTTCTGCTACACCTTCATTGGTATATATTGATTTTCGTGATCACAGGCATCGCTCTAACCCTCCGACAGGACTTTGGCAAAACCGTGGACCATGTCGAATTTAAAACAACGGCTGGACATGTAAGAAATGTCCCCATCACTATTTCTCCTGGCAGTCAGTACAAGGAAACATTCAATCCGACTCTGTAAGACAAACGCTCGTTCGTTCATATCGCCTCGTGGCCCTGAACTGTCACGATTGACAATCAGGGATTTATCCATGCAAGACAAGGTGTCGATAACAACACGCTATTCAAAGCGGCTCTTCCATATACCTACTCACTCTACTAAAACCGTCGTTGTGAAATTGAGCGAGGTGAATGACGAAGCAAGGGACGATTCGGACGGGGGAAAATGCGAGTCACACCATGCTCTTTTCCCTGACTGCTAATTTTACGTTCCCTCTTGAAAGTATACTTCAAGCTTTTCAAGCACGTCGAAGTCCACATCAGCCTTAGCATTTCATCTCAATCGTTGCCTTCGAGGGTGCTTGGAAACCCTTACGGTTCTGTCCCCATCGCAAGCTCTTTGCCCCCTCATGACACCGCTCCGCCCACCCCTCATGAAAGCAACTCTCCGCTTCCTGTTCCTTCCCAAAGTATCAGTGCTGCACCTTCGGATGTTGCTGATCCCGATCCAGCTCCACTCGAACATCCTCACGCCACGGCGGGACCTCACGAAGATAATAACCAAGGTGGCCATTCATCATCTGTCACCAGCGATATCCTGAAGATATGCCCTCGGTGAGCATTCTTCATAACAGTCCCTTTTTTCACCCATGGATATCATCGTTTTTAGTTTCCGGCTATTAGTCATAGGAAACGTAAATCCAAATAAACTCGGTCGACGATGATTATACTGACAGTAAAAACTTTAGTCTGGCGTCGGGAAATCTACCCTGATTAGAAAGGTGTTTGGGGTGGAGGATGTGGTGAGTCTATTCTTCCATGTGATCATGGCGCTATCGGTAATCCCACGTAATCAGAATGTTTCCAATGAAAGACGGGGTCAAGCCGATATCGAACGAGAATTCGTTGCAAAGGACAATGGACTCTTTGTTGTCCACGACAGTCTTGGACTCGAGCCGGGAGACGACAAACATCTTAATATTGTCAAAGATTTCATTCAGCAACGCCGAGCCATGACGGACATAAAGGATAAACTACACGCGGTCTGGTAAGGCACTACTACCATGTTTAGACCGGAATGCAATTGAGCAAGGTCCTCAGGGTGTGTCTTCCTGTCCCATATGCCAAGGGACGACTTCTCGAAACTGGGATGGAAAGTTTTCTGAGACAAAAGAAGGATATTTTGGGTGATAGTGCGTCAATCAACAAACTAGAATTCCTTGTCCTTGACAACCCTGTACCATCAGTCCCGATTGTTATTGTGCTGACCAAGGTCGACATGCTGAACCAGCAGCTCCTTTACGAGGTGTCTAAGAAAGGTGCTGTAAAAAGCTTAGAAGATGCGTTGCAAAAGGCGGAAGTAGAAAAGCCCAAGTTTCTCGAGACTTACTGCGCCAAACCCCTGCGAGCAGTAGCGGATGGTGTCCCACACGTGGCTGTTTCCGGTGCGTGCAGAATTCGTGTTTTTCTCCTTCACTTCTTTTTCATTGGGTTGGTGCGTGCAACAGTGCTAGGCGAGCTTGTATCGACGATTCCCGAGCTTGTCAAGACTACAAATCACGAGATCGAGCAATATATTGCTGGCAGAGCCGTACCACGTGTCGGGGTGGATGCACAGTCGAGTTTTGACAGTCTCGAGCGCAAAGCGCAATTGTATGTTGCAGGAATGGCCCAGCGGGTGAGCATTGAGGACAACGTTAACCTAACAATAAAGTATGTTCCATGCTGTCACTCTGAATATCTAACCTCATGTTACTTACAGCATAGGGAAACAAAGTGGGTGCCCGTTTGCTAGGGGATTACGCCTCTGAATGTGATACCAGGATATTGGAAAGACCTCACAACAACCATCAAATTTCCCGAAGAGAAGGTAAAGGAATATTTACACCTCATTCACGAGGACATCATTCAAGCTTGGAACTTCAACGACCCGAATGGAGTAAGAAATTACCCCTTTTTCATGTCCTTGTGCTTAACATCAGTAAGATCTTACGGAGCGCCGATTTTAAAGCGGCACTGATAGGTGCTTCAGATCTTGTAGTAGACAATCCCACGAGAGACGATGGTCAGAATAGAAAGGAAAGCCTGTGAGTCGGACAATTCGATCGCCCCAAACAACCCTTGACACGACACAGAGACCTTGACAATGTGATACACACCCTGGGTGACGTCATAGGCAACTTGATCAAGGTAGCCATCAAGCTTCCCATTAAAGGGGTAGCTCAGCTGGCAAAGTTCGCCGCCGAGGCTTACAAAGCACCGTGAGTCGTCCGTGTTTCATCTTCATGTCAGGGGGGTATGACCGATCTCTGTGTTGCTCTAGTCAACGGAGAGTCGAGTGCTTCATGACGTACATCACCGACTTTGTCTATGTCATGGAGATTCTCTTCATTGTGTTACAGCATGGCCCCATCACCACCGAGAATTCGGCTCTCGCGCTCAAAGTGTACGAAGAATCGTACCAAACACGGATCCACCTCGAAATTCGCGACTTCCGTGAAACCTATGCCATGCCGAGACGTGAGACGGTGATGGAGCAAATTGAACGGATGATCAGACGATACCACATCACTGACGATGGGGTGGCGCAGCTGCGGAAAAAGATAGAGGAAAAGAAAAAGATGACCCCAGACTAGACTTTTGTGCCAACCCTACCACCAACGGGTTCGGTGGTGGTTTTACCAATTCATATGGTTCTGGATTGGGGGGGAGGGGGCTATTCTTGCCATCTGTTCGACAATTGCACTGTGGGATGTGGTGAGGGATTCGTGACCCGCGATAGTGATGCACCATATAGTAAGGCGGCTGTGGTCCGAATGTGTGCCTTCTGTATCGTTCCTGTGGGGAAAAAATGCGGTGCCTCGGGCGATGAAGAAAGTCCATCTGGATGGTGTATACGCCAAACATCAACGCCATGGGTAGCGAATGAGTCGAGCAAGCCACAAATGCGAACCGGAGCTTAGTTTCTTGTGGAAGGTAGTAGAGGGTTGAGAAGATATGTCCTGGGAGGAAATTACCGTCGATGCATCACCGTCACAAAGGATCCAGGGTATATTTAGGGGATATATTATATTCTTGTTTTCCTGAGAGATATGTATAATTTTATGTCAGCGCTCTATAAGTAGTATATATTTACTTGTGGGATTGCCAATACCTGCACGGAAAACATATAGCTTAGAAGGAATTATATGACAATATACTTCAAATATCTTATGCTACGTGTGCTACCAATCGAGTGCAGCTACATTAAGATATATGACCTTATAAGCAGTGTGATCTATGGAGGACTTTATTACCATCTCCCGGCAAAGATTGAACAAAGATCTTAATTCTACACATTCAATCCGCTGCACCCTTTTCGCCCTCCACACCCACCCCGTTTTTGTGAACCACGTTGCATTTTTTCACGTACAATCGTCAGTTGCAGCTTCAAAATTCCCTTACGAAAAATACATGTGCACGATGATGCTCGATAGGACACATGGAATTAAATAAACTCTCCAGGATCCTCGTCAATCATGCCAATGCTTTCATCCATGTCACTGCCCTCATTCCCTGATTCTTCATCATCTATATCAGTGTCACCCTCATAGTCGAGAGGGTCATCGCTGTCGTCATCACAGTTCGGATGAGCACCTTCCATCATTGTCTCATCATCCCCATCATCGTCATCCTCCATTGCATCCCCCGGCTGAATAGTAAGGGATGCACCATAGTATTGCCAGACATGGTGTCCGACACCTATTCCGGCATATCGAGCAAACATATCTCGGTCGGCATATCTGTGGCTCGGTTATTAGATTTGTAGTTAATAAATGCGAGATTCATTGAATAAGGCATGGTGACTCACATGTTCACATAGAATGCGGCCCAGTCATCCACTAGAGCCCCCATTCTTGCTACTGATTGACCGACTGGTAAAAGGTGTGCGGTACGGCCATCATGGAATGCTGGGATGAGGTGGCAAGCTCGGATGACCAGTGAAGGATCCAAAAAACCAAATGGCAGGTGGTCGGGTTGATCGGGCACAAATCCTACCTTTGGTAAATGTCCCACCCCGAATCCCCACTTATGATGCTGGTCTATACCAAGCCAACGGACCCACAAAACTTCCATGTTCTGTTCCGTGTATCCAGCACCATCCGCAGAGAACCGAACCCGAACATGGAAGGCCCGGATTACCTGTGCGTACCAGAAGGGGTGTGCTTGATCCTTTGACAAGGTCATAATGGAATCACCACGAGTAGTTCGAACAAGATCGTGGTCCCGGCGAATGTCGTAGGTAGTGTAGTTGATCCGAACAATCTTGCATTCTATGACAGAGTCCAGGTTCACGAGCTGGATTTGATTGCGCTGCTGGGAAGTGAAGGCGCGTTCATCTCCATCAAATTCCAGGCCAAGTTGCCTGGAAAGTAAGTGATCTCTAAGTTCTTGCATGAAAGTCGGCTGATGAGTAGCATTAGATAGCACGGAAATGACGGTAGGGTGAAAGTTAATATCACCTTCACTGCCGGATCATCTTGGTGATCCTGAAGAAAACGAAGAAGGTTAAACAGTTTGCTGGGGTGAGATTTATCAGGCATGGAGTGGTGCGAAAGTGGAGATAGGTTTAGTATCTGGTCGATTTCCTCTACCCCATCAGTATCCAAATTCATTTGCCGGCTGATGAGAGTTTGTCGCCTCTCCTGTAGGATAAGGGCTTCGGATACAGAATGCTTGTTGGAACTACCATAGAATTGTTTCACCATCCTATGGGCTCGCTCACCCTAGGCGCGAGAGGTTTCAATGAACTGCTACAAGGTCACCACCGAAACTCACCACTTGGGTTGAGTATGAGTCGGTCGTCCCAAACATACGGATCGTACTCCCATAGTCACCTAGAGTATACAAATCAATGGTTATATATATGTGGATTGTGGTCGTAAGGTCACCTAGAGCATGAAATTTGTATGTGTTCATATTGAATGATGTAGGCTTTGAAGTTGATGAGGCCGCTTTCTTACGCTGTCCAGATTGCAAAGCGGCTTGTTCCCTTCTTACCCTTGCAGCCGATTCCTGTGGGAGTTCGCGCGTATCGAAGACAGAGCATGTCAGACGCTGGAACTTTCGGGCTTGAACGCCAAGGCGGCACAGTGCCTGGTCAAGGAGATCTAAGGATTCCTCAGTATGAATCCTGAACTTTGCTAATGCATGCCATTCGGCGAGCCGAAAGAGGAGGGTCCGAACTATTTCATCATGTGGGGGCGGGAATAGACCTTCGAAAACTGGGATAGCACACTGAAGAGCAATTAAATAGACTCGTCGAACTAACCTCTGTTAATCAAAGACATACCAGTAATAGATTCTCGAAGTACCAAGCGGGACGATGACTAGTGTCAGCAACATCCTCACGAAATTTGCGGATCCTATCAACACCAAAAGGAGGTACCATCGAAAACCTTTTTGTCTCATTGCTTCAGTTCGAATTGTTAAAATTCCAGTGGCAGTGTCGTGACCCACCTATGATTCATTTCATGGATATTGTCTGGCTTGGTGGCGAGCAGTATCCTGAACAAGTGTTTAAGGACACTCTTAAGAACCCCAGACTCAAATTCGTGTAAGAAATCCACGACAAGCGAGCGGTAAATGTTGAAGCCAAGGCATGAAAGCCTTTCATTGAATGCATTCTACAGAAAGGGGACGACTGAGAAATTGCTACAAGACATTCCGGTAATACGCACCACAGTTGGAACTAGAGAATCTGGTCTCAACAAATGCTCAACCGCCACACTCTTCAGCGACATGCCAAGATTATAGATCGCCCGGCGTGCTTGGTTGACCTTGTGTGTGAAGTGGGTACGCACACGAGTCATTCTTGCTGAAATGTCATGCCGAAAACCCAGCTGATGGAATAGCGAACCGGGAATCAAACACCGTGGGCATGGGTTGATGCCTTTGTCCCGGATAGTAGCTAAAAGCGCCCTGAGTACATCGTTCTTGGATCAGTTTTGCAGACGTTTGGAAGTCGAAAGATGCTTACTTTTCAGGGTAGTCCGCAGAGTAAGTGAAAATCCGTGGGTAGACTCGTCTAACAACTCCATCAAAGCATTTGATAACAATACCATTTTTATATGCTTCAACGAAATCATCCCCCAGCAATAATCTCCAGACGGCATGAACGAGCTCACGTTTGCAGTGAGTGTATATATCGTTAGTGTTCCTATTTCGGGAGAGGCTCTTTATAAATCTGCAGAGCAGTTCAGGGAGCTAGTGAACAGAGGGTAAGCAGACATTCGGTGTAGTGGCTGACAATCCTTACCGGCGGGATGAAAGCGATTGGTTGACATCCACCCTTTTCCGCTGTTTGTCGAGAGTATTTGGACAGATTGCCGAACGACAGATAAATGGGCCATGCAGAGACGTGACCAAACTGTGCTAGCTGCATGGAGTCGGACCAAAACATTAATCCAGCTATTACTCTTTCTAGCTGGCAACCATCAGTTTGCCTTTGCTTCATAATTTCATCTTGAGCTTCAATCCATGCGTCCGAGGTATAAAGGTCATTGTAAATCCTTTGCACTCTGCCTGTGAGAGGAGATTTCCATATCTATGAGCATCACGATAAGAAAGTACGCCCTACGATAAGAAACAAGCAACTTACTTTCCGGAATGGTAGCAGGTGAAACGTTTTGGAAGAGGCTTCGGCGAATACAGTGCGGATAACTTCAAGGATCGGTCGGTAATAGAAGCCCTCAACGGCAAAAGGCCTGCCATTACCAGTCAAGCTTTTCTCCCTGGTCAGCACCTGAATCTCCACCGACGTTTTCTTCCATTGGTCCGAGTGGTCATGTGTGGGCAAGGCATTTGCCACTGCATTTAAACGCCCACTCTCTATCCGAGCGTCGAATGAATCCAGCTCTTCCATATGAAAGTCGGGCACTCGAAGGACATCGGCTACCAAACGATTCACCTCTGCCAGTAACTTCTGACGACTACCACTGAGTGCCCACGACATGAGGTGCCATATGGACATGTTGAACCATGGCCAAGGTGGACAGGGGGTGGAATCTGGTTGAGGGATTGACCCAATTGATATTGGTTTTGATAGATCTTCAGACGTGATAAAGCGGTCAGGGTCATGCGACAGTCTATGACGATAGTGGCGAGCGATGCCAAACACACTGAACACCGTTTGGAAAGAGTCAAACACGTGTAAGAGTACACATGGAATCCTTGAGGTCGAAGCCTGACCGACATGATCCATCGCTTCAGCAGTAGGAAGGGGCTCTGGCAACAGGTCTCGACACTTGATTCACAAGCAGCACTGGCCAAGGTCTGGGACCACTGGGGTTTGTGAAGGCAGGTTATGAGATGGCAGCTGAGGAGCGTGGATATTTTCGTTTTGAGACCGGGCAGCATGGGCCTGGGAGCCGGTTGCTTGTCGATCGACGACAGAAGGGGAAGCATCCTCAGGTTGGAGGACTTGTCGGACAGTAGCTAATGGCTGTAAATGTAGCTCAGTTTGTGGCAGTCGCTAAGACGGATGATACATATAGGAACTGATGATCTCGAAGTGTTAGAGAGTCCC
This sequence comes from Heimioporus aff. retisporus, assembly GCA_038094615.1. NCBI lineage: Eukaryota > Fungi > Basidiomycota > Agaricomycetes > Boletales > Boletaceae > Heimioporus > Heimioporus aff. retisporus. The sequence continues at coordinate 11,809 of JBBPUI010000504.1, forward strand.
TGCAAAGAGGTACCTAGTCTTTCCAGTCGTCGTGCGTGCTCAGCCAGGTAAACTGCACAGTTTTGATGGTGCTGTGTGAGACCTTTTGACGACTGGAAGGTCCGCGAACAACTGTTACTACAGCTGAACATGGAGGTTAGTATCAAGTGTAGTGCGCGTGGTGAAAAGTATGGGTGGCAATCCTTATCGGGACCTTACATAACTTGCATGCCACCATGCTTGGAGGCTGTAAGGATAGAACAAAATTAGATTGATGGTTTTAAACACGATACACTTATCACGAAATGATCAGAAAAAAGGGGGAGATGAAGTATGAGGGACAAAAAAGATGGTAATAATAGCAAGACTAGGGAGATTCGGCGAAGGGGAACGCATGAGGGAGTAAAGGAGGATGGCCAAAACGATCATAAAAACACTGGACATAAAAAAGGGTGGCCCACGACATTACCTCAAATCCCTGACGCTTGAGGTCATCAGGCGGCATGGAAGGACTGCTATTGATGAAGTCGCCAAGTGATGAATCTGCCGACGGCCAGGCCGATAGCAGTAAACAGAACCGGCAAAGGACAGTGACGTTGTCTTGAGCAGTGTCAGTCAACCCAAGGTTTCCAGGATGGTCCGGGAGTGGTTCGTTCCACATCAAAAGGCCCTTCGTCCCAGGGCATACACTTTCCACTAGCATTCGTCATTCTGTCTCAAACACAGACCACTTCTCGGGAACCATGGCACGGTCTAGCGCCAACATCTCAGCACAGAAACCCAATTCGAAAATCTCCCAGAGTATTCGTTGGACAAGGAGGGGGGGAGGATCAAGCAATGACGGTATTGAAATGACAACATCCCGCCAATGGACATTCTCAGTAGTGGCCCATGTTCCCGTTTGTGAGATCTGCATTGCAGTGCCACCAAAGAGCTCTTGCGCCAGCTGCCTTTGCTTCTGAGACTCTGCGATCTCATTGGAATGGCCAGCCTCAGGTTCCTCACTGGTTGACATTGCTTTGCTGCAGCTGAGAAATTCGCGCCACATCGCTGCACGAGGGAATCTATCAGGGGGACTATGTTGAATATGTGTGATCCAGACGGGTCGTGCCACCAGCCAGTTAATGAGGTAGAGGTGCCGGTGGGGGGTGGAATGGGGAGTCACGAAGAGCGCAGGCTTGGGAAAAAAATACCCTCGATCTGCCCCTGCTTGGACCCTGTTTTCTTCCTTCTCAACACGGTCCATTGCCGTGGACCAAACCTTCAGAGTGGCGGGCAGGAGAGGATGCACATACTCTTTCCATTTGTCGCGAGGCATCTGTGCCGCCGGCATATTGGCTAAAAACATCAAATCAGACAGTGTATTGTGTACCGGGGATAAGATACTCACAGAACTTCTTGTAACTTTTTCTTTTTCTGCGATCCTCCTTCTTCAGTTGGGCTTGAGCAGGCACCTTGCCAACCTTTGAGGGGCGAATAGCAATTGCCGATTCGGAAGGAGCACTTTCTGTTTGCGAGAACGACATATAATGCTGGTGTGTATGCTGATGACGACCAAAACCTCCTGGGCCTGTGTGAAGCACAGGAAAAGGTTTGTTCTTTCCCTGCTCTCCATATTTGGCACGAACAATTTGGTCGGGGAATGTAAAGGTGACCGGACGTTCAATGTTGGTCCTTGATGATACTGAACTGGCCGGGCGGATCAGCCAAACGGGTATACCGGCTTGAAAGAGTTGGTTGCATATGTGATGGCTAGTCGTGAAACAGCCCATCCAATCTGGTCGAAGGGGTTCGGGGATGGGTGGAGGATAGGCGATGTGATGTTGGGCAATGGTAACGTAGTCCAGAAATGCCCAAATGTCCATGAACAGACGCTGGGTATTGGTGACGTATGCAACCAGATCCCGGAAGAGAAGAGGCTGTTGCAATAGTAATGTAGTAAGATGTTGGAGAGATTGCAGCCACTGGGCCGCAATGTCGAACTTATCTTTCTGCAGCTTCTTCCATTCCTGGTATCGTTGATTGATGAGAACGTACAGGGAGGCAATCTTGACCGCTTTGTCTTGCTTGAACATACCAACAGGATAGGCGGCGGATGAGATGAGATCCAAGTCCTCCATTGTTGGAGTGTACCAGGCCCAGGTGAGGGGATCGGGTGACCGGTGGTATTCTTGGCGAGGCACACAGACCGACCAAATCCACTTTTCATCAAAGGTCTGAGGCCATTGGAAGCAGTCTGCAGCACCAAACCGACCATCAGCGCGAGCGTGAAGTTCCTCGGACAGTACATGTGGGGCAGGAATGAAAGTCATATTGGGGGACGTGATAACATTGTTGGTGTCACCCCAAGTGGCAATTGTGTGGGCATCAAGAGACTGCCAACCAGCTAGATCAGAATGTTAGACCGGGTCGATATGGATAACCACACCCGAACAACTTACAGTCGTCTCCACGAGACTGAGGTTGGTAACGAGTGAGTGCGGTTGGCATGGAACAAGAGTTGATGGATGCGATCCGGTAAGGCCAGGGCAACAAAAGGGCAACAAGACACTCCACGAGCGTTTTCAACCCCACTGTCGCTCGATGTGTGGTGGCGACGGGGCAACGCTCAGGACACCAAGTCCTAGAGTGTATATCGTCTGACACCAAGTCCTAGAGTGTATATCGTCTGACACCAAGTCAGACGACGAAAGTCGATGCTGAGGGCACAAAGCCCTGCTCAGCAAGCCCAAAGAGAGGGTGGTTGGCTGGGAGTCCGGCTGACATTGTCGTGGTGAGGGACAAAAGGGACGGGGAAGGTAGCCAGATCGAACGAGCCGTGGGAAAATGTTTATATAACTGTGCGTCATTACTACTCAATGTTAGCACATTGCTGTCGGGGCGAAGTAAATTCGAAGTCGAGTTCGCTTCATCTTGAATATATGCTACTTCGTAACAGTTCAATATGTCGAATTGGGAACGAGGTTCACCTCGTCTACTTCGAGAGGTGTACATGTACTTATAAATTACTAGATTATCTACTGTCTGCGGATCACAGCTGTCAAGTTCGGTGTAGTGACAGAGCGGCGCCGTCCAACGGCCTCGACGCACTCTCAACTCCCAAGGTACCTTTCGCTTCAAAAACGGCAGCGTGCCCGCCAACCACATTACCCAACGCCGAACCGTCCATGCGCTGATTGGTAACCGCCAATACTCCCGCCGTCCCGTCTCCGCAGCCGCGAACGACAATAGTGTTTTCGTGAACCCAATCACTTCGAGCGCGTACCCATGCCGGACGGCCGCAAATTCGCGCAAGATCGCGTCCGCTTCCACAACGGGTTGTGTCTCGACCGCGCGTATGTGCATCAATGCCTCCCCCAAGAACACCGCGTCTTCCACAACGGGTTGTGTCTTGACCGTGCGTATGTGCTTCATCAATGCCTCCCCCAAGAACACCGCATCACGCAATCCTAGGTTCATGCCCTGCCCACCGGCAGGGGAATGAATATGTGCCGCATCCCCAACGAGAAGAATGGCAGCGCCTGCAGACTCTCCTGGTTGTAACGACCCTGATGAATCAAGGCGGATAAACGGAGTGTCAGCAATCGCTGCGTGGTTACAGAAACGAGAGGACCAGATGTTGATACATATGAGCTTGGAAGTGAGGTTCACAGAAGGGTCGGAGGAGAGTGCATACGGGCCAAACCGATCGGTGAGTTTTTGCAAATACTCCTTGCTCAGTGAGTGTGGAATCTCCCCTTCCCCCAAGGGAACCCCAGAGCCAATCCGGTAGACTTTGTCTGTCAAGGTGGGATGACCATTAGCAATGAGATAGTCGTTGAAGGTAACAGGCATAGCAATAAAAGGGAAGGAACTATTCCCCGTCAAGGTGCCACTGAAGGGCTCATCCACTTCCAGACCCTCAAAAGTGACGTCTACAATGACCATTTGCGCGACGGAGGACTTCTCTTCGAGTTGGTTGCTTATTGGGTCTGTGAACCTAATACCAGCCGTGGTACGAATCTAAGTAGGGGAATAAGCCATACCACATGATATCCGAAGCAAGAAACAGAAGACTTACCACTGAACGCGCACCATCGGCACCGACCACATATTTCGCGGTGATCACCTCGTCACCTTCGAAGACCACGTCGGCTAGTTCTGCGTTGTCTGCATTGGGCTTCATGCCCACCACTTTGTGAGGCCAATGGACGGACACGCCATAACTGGATAGCTTTGACTGGAGGACATGTTCTGTTAGGTTTTGAGGAATGATGGTGGAATAAGGGTGGCGGGTATAATCTTTAAGAAGTGTGACATCACCTTTGACCAACGTGCCGGAGCGAGACCCGAACTGGGGTCCTGTCACCTTCGTCCCCTGGGACATAATGTCGTCTCCACACCCAATGATGTCGAGTGCCTTGAATAATGGCTTAGAACGAGAAAAAGTTACAGGGAAGGGACTCACATCCAGAGTGGCGGCATGAACAATAAGTGCATGAGAAGTGTTCGTGCCGCACTCCAGGGCATCCACGATGACAGAGAACTGTAGTGTGATCAAGCAATGCCATTATGATATGAGCTTGAGGATGGTGGTCTGAGACCGTCAGTGGGGTTTAAGTACGGCCAACTCATAGGTGTGAGCATCGCTATGACCAGGATTGTCCTGGCATGCTCCAGAAGACGAGTCCGCTTTGATGACATAGTCTGGACGCAGACTGAGCGGGAACCAACACACTTGAGTCAGCAGGGTGTGCCAGGTTGATCCGAAGGCCCATATCGGCAAGCTGAAATTAACTGGAATGGGGTTACTGCTGGCTTTTCACACTGCTGAGGTGAAGGGATGCTATCATTGGTATACGCACTTGAACCTCGAACTCATCAAATCATCGATTTTCTGCAACTCTCGCACCGAGTCCCACACTGATGCGCTATCCTTCAAGTTCCTTTTATTGCTAACTAAGTCGGGCACCTATACGATAGTTCACACCGTCCGTCTTCCGAAGTGTCCAGGGAGCTGCGATTGGTTCAACTGTCTTGATCGGTACTATCGGCTCGACATTCCGTTAATTTCCTTGTTGAGGGTGTAGCGTGTACCGTACCGGGGGGTAAGGCTGACGAACAGACTCTTCAAAAAGTCTAATTAGAATGCACAGCTCGAAGTATACGAGATGTTGGTAACACTAACTGTTGTCGTTGTCAAGTAAAATAGGTTGGTCACTAAGATACTAGACTAGATGCTCAAGTGACCCACGAACAATCCTACAAGTTCCCCTCCTCTTGCGCGAATGTTGCCATACAGTCCTTGGAGGTAGACCCGGGATTCCTCCTTTTCCAAGTTAGCCAGACGTGCCAATGCTTCATCGTAAGTGGTCTTGTAGCGACTAGCGTTGAAATCTCTTTCTCCCAGGTACATGGACTCCAACACCCATCGCAGCACGGAACTGGAAAACGCGATCATGGTTGCGAGACCCTCGTCGGTAGACTGGAGATGATTGTAAAGGCGTGGCTTCACAATGCAGACTGTCTCTAATATTATGTCAGTGATTGCCAGCCGAGCAAATGGTAAAACCGTGGGTTGCTGGTCCAACCCGCTGGCCTCCTGCAACTCGATCAAAATGTATGCACTAGGTTATTACGAGTCCTACCACAATTTCGTCCGCGAATCTCCAATCGATTAGTAGATGCTGGATAATTGGTTCCCAATGCGCTCGCATATCACATCTTCGATCAATAGGCACGTGCAACTCTGGGAGGTGCATTGCGCTGAGCCGGCCGACAATCTTGAACAAGCGCGTGATGTCGAACCACACTTGTTTTCCCGTCTTCACGAGCATTGCCCTATATGCTACCTTCCTCAGTCATGATGCACAAATACGACAAGTGGTACTTACTAGCATCCATGGTGTGTCCGGCGAATAACCGCTCGATACACTCATCGAGGTGTTCCTTGTCGGCCGTCACATCACGAATCGGGTGCTTCTCGAAGAAGTAAGCAGTGGCCTCGTGTGCGAGGTTATCTCTTGGGGTTAGAATGACGCCAGACATATTGCTGGACCTCGAGACTGACGACCGAAGATTGGTCCGACGCTGTTTTCGGTATGGTTGAATAGCAGGGTGACGAACCGCAACATCGAGCTGTAGACGATCGGGATCGGGTTGCGATTTGTAGCTCGGCGTGGCGGGGATGAGGTGACGGGCTGCGGCGTCAGGCAGTGAGGAGGGGTAACGGGCTTCAACATCAGATGGTGAGTAGCTTGACAAAAGCTGCGCCTGGTGGGGGGCGGCACCGGGTGGAATAAGCGTGCGACTTAGTTGACTGGAGGACGTGTGAGAGGCCAAAGCGGTGAGCCGTTGAGAGACAAAGTTCGGTCCCGTAATGTTGTAGCGTTCCTCGGTGTGAGGCGGATCGCATAAATGCGAGACGTCCCGAAACGAACATACTGCTTGCTCTAGACTGCTTGGGAGCGCCGTGAATTGATCTTGGAAGGGAGGGGGGTGAAAAGAATTTGGATCGAGGTGATTGGGAGAGAAGTAGTTGTAAGATGATCATGAGGGGGCCTGAAAATTGACTCCTTGAGTCCAAAAAGTTGAATTTTCGGTTGCGAAAGCTGTTGCCCCTTGTTCAAATGATGCTTGATAATTTGACAATTTGAAAAATCCATGCTAGTAGTGGTCAGTATCACAGCAATAAACCCACAAATGATAACACATACCGGATTTTCAATCGCGTTAGTCCCAGATTGTTCAAATAATGACTGACAATCCGACGACTCGAAGCTTTCATACTAGTAGTAGTCAGTACCACGGGTTTTGAAATGTGTGGACAATATCACATACCAGGTTTCCAATTGTGCTAGTCCCACCTTGTTGAAATGATGACTGATGATCTGATGATTCGAAGGTTCCATGCTGGTAGTAGTCAGTATCACAGTAATAAAATAAACAATATCACATACCGGATTTTTGATCACGCTCAAGTCCTGACAACTTGACGACTCAGAGTATCTGGTCTGGTGGTAATAAGTACCACAAGGTTTAGAAGTTATGAATAAGTCATCACGTACTGAGAACCTATCTGTATTATTCATGCTGAGTGAAGACGCGGAAATGATCTTCAGGCTGAGTGAACGAATTTATACACTAGCACTTGGGGTGCAGGGTTTTGCAGACGGATATAGAACACATACATGAAATGCGAATCTCGCCTGATTGTGAATGAGGCAACCGAAAGCATCTGGCATCATGATCATCTAGTAATAACAGACCATCGGCATAAGTATCTCCTGCAGCATATCGTAACGAATATAGCACACTTACGGCCTAAGTGCGATGCTCGCTCGATTGTTAATCAAGCCTGGGGTGACTAGAAATGCGTCGTATCGGAGCGATGATCTCAAATCATGGATGACAAAACACTCCACGAGCGTTTTCAACCCCACTGTCGCTCGATGCGTGGTGGCGACGGGGCAACGCTCAGGACACCAAGTCCTAGAGTGTATATCATCCAACACCAAATCAGATGATGAAAGTTGATGCTGAGGGCACAAAGCCCTGCTCAGCAAATCCAAAGAGAGGGAGGTTGATGGGCTGGGAGTCTGGCTGACGTTGTCATAGTGAGGACAAAAGGGATGGGGACAACTTTAGCTTGAATGAAGGCACAACGACTCATGGGAAAATGCGGCGTTGGGGATCCTGGCTGAGAGAAAGAGCAAGAAAGCACACAAATGGGAATTTTTTCACATAGTGTGACTCACGGTGTCACAGAGCTGAGTCTAGTCTGGGTGAATGTAGGAAAGCGGCACACCTCTTCCACCCACTCATCCCCCTCATGAGGAGGTCCGATGGGACTCCGATATTGCCCCAAGCTCGTCAACTGATTGGAACAAGCCATCGCCCCATCAAGTTCTGTTGCAGCCTCCCCCAAGTGCACGATAGGAACTCGGAACAGATTCGCTGCCTGCTTGGCACTGTCCATTTTCCTCGTCAATACATACACACACCCTCCATACAGTACTTTCCTGGCAGCATTACCAGTTATGGATATTGGTATGATACTCAGCCCATGCGTGAGTTGCCCATCTGTCGCTCCTTTTTTTTCATGCTGACAACTTGTACACTCAGGTGGTTCTGTGGATCGTGACCCTAATCTCGCGAAACCACTTGCTTCTGACGGAATGATTCAAAGCGGCTGACTGGCTAGTATGTGGGGATG